>JAEQBH010008805.1:0-50054 GCA_016808115.1 Tetrastigma voinierianum
CGTATTTTTAGAGAGAAATCAGACCTTCTCTCACTACAAAACCTCCATTTTTGCTTATGTCGCCTACTTTGCCCGTCCTCTCCGTTTTCTTTTGGTTGTAGGAGAGACAACCACTATTCCTTTTTGTCTTTTAGTGACTTATTTCAAATTCCATAATGACCGTTATGTCCCTCTTTTCTCAGTTTTGATATTCGGCTCTACCTCGGTCGTCCATTTTCATCATTTATCTACTCATGCCACTTATGGCACATGAGTACGTGTTATATGTGACTTTAAATTAGCATCGAAAAATTGTTTACGACACGGCAGGTTGATGCGCGAGCGTGGTTCAGTGTCTGATTCAGCGAAATTTTATGTGCTAGCTAGATTTTTCTGAACAATTCCAATTGAAATGCATTTAGTCATCGAATCTAGAGAATAAATTCGAATTTTAACCCAAATAACAATTTTTGTAGTCGAAATTACGATTTTGCCCTTATTCGAAATTGGAATTTCTCGGGTCTTACATTCTCCCTCCCTTAAAGAGATTTGGAGTCAGTCGGAATGGTACAATCATTCACATGCATATACAACGTGCACTCTACATGCATGTAAGCTTGATAATTTAAGTCTTAAGCGACTAAACCAAATACACTGTCCTTTATGAAGGGATAGGTGGCTGCATCGTATCCTCGCGCTCAGCGTTGACCATCACTCCATGGTGACGCCCTTAACACCAGCACTAGCCTCACGGTCTTGTGTTGCAAACGATCACGACTATCCAAAATGCTGCTGGTCCCTCCCTCAAAGGTCCCATGATGTCAACCTCAATCACAATCCACTAATCCACCACATGTTTGGATCTGGGTATATTCGGGAGCATGGGCGTGAAATACCTCGTGGACACGACATCTTGAAGCGAGTAAAATAACCCGATGCCTTCTAACGCCTATCCTCGAGTATCTCCCGAAAGGCCCAATAAACCTCGGCGATAACTTTCCTAAACAAGACGACCCACTCCTCTCTTAGGCATCACCTTGAGAAAGGCGTGATCTGACCTCTAACTCTAAATTCGGTGTACATCGGCATGGCTCTTACGCGGCTCACGTCAGTGAGGCGTTGTGGTATCAAAGCTCACCTTCTCGAGTGTCTCTAATCAAATCGGGACCGATGATGGAGCTCCTCTCCCACCTCGGTCCAACCAAATATGATCTACATGGCCTCCATACAATGCCTCATATGGTGCCATTAAGTATACTCGCCTAATAAGCCCCATTATTGTGGCGGAATTCCAACAAGGAAATTGATCCTCTACCCTTATAACCCGGGACGTATATGCTTTCATGGCGTGTCCTCTGCACACATATATAATCCACATGTGTAACACTACGACCTTACTTTGTGTGTAGCGCTGACCTTCCCGAGGTCACAATCGGTGATAATCCAATAGACCATCAACCTAGTCCAAGTCATGTATGACATCCGTATATTGAGCTTTGGCTCGACAACACGATTCAATTTCCAAGGGTATCGAATCTGGTGGTCAGAGCTCCTATCATTCAACTTTAAGTCTACATGATAACACATGCAGTGTGTTCTCATCTCGGGCGACATAATTCTTGACACACCGCCGGAGCCTGTTACGTTTCACACATAAATTTGGGATATCACCGGGTCTCTCACACCCCCAACTCCGGGGCTTCTCACCTTAGAGTTGCATTTGCCTTTGCTTTGCCCCTTCCTCTAATTACCTCTTCATTTCTGAATCGAACTATGAGTCTTCATTGGACGTAGTCTAGACAAACTCAACCCCACACTCACCAAGAGTGGTGAATGATGCCCCGTGCACCCACACCGGAGCTCGACGATGTTCGCAGTGCACCGCGAGCGCCAATAATGCCATCTTGTGACCGCTTGATCGGGGTCCACCATGAGCGAATCTCGAGGAATCCCGCTCCTCATAATCCCGGAGCCTATCGGGCCCAACTCTCTCACCCTACACCTAGGGAAGAACATCCATACACGGCTTCTCTAAAGGCCTTAACCTCTAAGCTGAATCCAAGGTGCGTGTCGGGTATGATGCTTAGGCTAAGGTCCCCATTACTAATAACTTAGATGGCTGTCCAGCTCATCCATGTCAACCTGACATCAACAGCCAATAGGTCTACCACCTTAAGGTCCACCACGCTTCCACTGCGCAACTCCGATCTGTCCACGGCTTCGGCCCACTTTGGCCCCTCGGCTATACGTGGCTATTTGGGAGTGCTTGTATAGCACCGGCCCGAAGTGGTTCCTCTGACCCGTACTAGGGTGCGGAGGAATGAGCCAGATGCTCTCTCCTGTTTCTACGGCTAAGCGGGTTTCACCTTGTCCCAAAGCCACAGGATCCTATATCTAGGGCAATCTGTCTCCACGTGCCGATCGGCTAGTCTTGAGAGGAAACTCGTGTGAGACGAAGTCTTGCCTCTTTCCTGAACTAGAAGAAGGCTGATCCTCCTCTTGCTCACCAACACATCCAGTGCTCAGGTATCCTCGATCTCTCTCTCTCCATGGTCAGGGTCGTCCCAACCATGGAGTCCATGTCCGTGGCGAAATCCCTCACGATCACATACGAATGGACAACTTCAGCTAGATTCAGAATCTCTGTGATACCCGGCCAATCGAAACTCATTATCTTGAAGATTGACATTCGGTCTCTCGACTCATCAACGCCTCGACCTTCTGCGGGTCGTGACCTCGATGCGACACACGTGTCCCAAAATCTCACCTCGATAAGCCAAAACTACATGACTTCTACTTGAACTTGAAGCGTCTGGTTGATGGTCTCGTAATTTGTAACCACGATCCTCAAGTGATGCTCCTTGCTCCCTTTCGGTGGGAGTAGATCAAAATGTCATCTCACGAAGACCTACGACAAAAGTATTTGATCCTAAATAGGGTTGAATATCCTATGCATGAGATCCATGAATCTTTGTTGTGCATTCATCAATCAAAAGGAGCATCTTGTAAACTCAAAGTGCCATGCTTAGCGTCTTCGCGTCTTAGGGATATCTGTCTCCCACGAGCCACTCGGTGATGGTAACCGGTCACGAAGGTCTATCTTAGGTGAACTCGCTCCTCTCAAGCGTCGAACAAATCATCGATCCTCGACAATGGATCTTAGGTGTGATCGTAACCTGTTATTTATGCACGTAATCAATACAGTCGAAGGGTCTTGTCCTTCTTTTAAATAAACGAGGCAGGAGCGCCCGTGGTGAAAGTGTAGCACCGGTCCCCAATGAACCCCTTATCAATAGCTCATGTAACTAGACTGCGAGTTCACGCAGCTCAACTAGTGCATCCTATCTGAGTCATAGAGATGGGTGAAGTACAGTGTAATTCAATGCTGAAGTCTACAACCCTCTTGTGGAAGTCGGGTAGCTCATGCGGAAAAACATCCACATATTCGCCTGCTGCCGAGGTAGATCTAAGTGCAGTCTCATAGTCCTCTGAGGTGGGCTCGCTAGCCAACCGCTAAGCGTCATGACACTGGACTCGTCTAATGCAGGGTAAAATGTCATGCTTGTCTCACTAAAATACCACAGTGCTAGATCACAACGTGTAGCGGTAACACTCCTACGCTCCTGATCGATAACGACCTGTAAGCTATTAGTCAATCATCCCGGGATGACATGTCGGAACTGACATGTCCATGATCCTCGGGTCCCTTTGTGAGTAGAGTCCTGAGATCTCATTTCATAACCTCGACATATCATCCTTATTCTCGCCACAATCTCTGGGAGAACTCCTCTGGAAGCTCCTCCTAAGGTCTCTAAGAGGTCACGCATTTCCACAATGTGGGCCTCACTCTCTAGCTGGAACACAGCTAGTCTAATCCTGGTAGTGTTAGAGGTAATTTCCATAGCCTCTAACACCTTCTCAATCTGTATGAACCAATGGTCTGCCACCATCGGACCTCCTCCCCCTATGAATGTCGGAGGATGATGCGCACTTAAGCACTGCGGAGTTACCCAGGATCTCCACAGCTTCACTGCTACACTAGCACGTGCGATAGCGGCCGCCCTTAACCTCACGGCCTCTGCAAAGGCCTGTGTGAATGCGGTGGTTGGTCAGCGCCGGTGGTGCGACTAGTACCCAGTGGACGTCCTCTACGTCCTCTCGTCCTCGATGCCATCTACGGTTTAAATGACAAGTTGATCTCAGTACAGTATCTCTACGGCTCAAACACAGCCCCAAGATACTATTCATACACATAAATCAGTGTATACACATTGTCCTTGCATTTACAAGTAATGCAAGACAATTAATTATACATTTAAAACATTGTTTTCAACAAAAATTTTATTTTCGAAAATTTCATTTTTCGAAAATTTTGTCTAATTTTATTTGATTTTATTTTATTTAATTAAATATTTAATTTTTTTTTTCGTTTTTTTTCCAGCTATTGGAAACACCCAAAAACATATCCATTTTTTTTTTTCATTTTCCAGAATACTCAAATAAATTTTTAAAAATTTATTTTAATTAATTTTCTTCGATTTTACCTTTGTAAACCTTGAAATTATTATCTTCACCTCATTGTTTTCCTTTGGCTTTGGACATTTGTCTAAAATCTTCCCAAACCTCTTGATCCAACATACTAAACCTAGTGTTCAACCTTAAAAATTTTATTAAAATCTCATTATCCTACAAACGAATAAATTGATTACAATTTATTTCATTTCGATTTACACCGCTGTAAACTCCTAAGGTGTTTTCCAACATAATAGTGCTAATCACCTAAGCACCCAAACATCATAACATATCACAAACCATGTTATAAGCATCATTCCACATAACATACAACTCATGTTATACACACGATCACATCCAGACACCATGCATGCAATGTTCTATTCCCGTGATTTCCTAGGTAATCTCATTACCTAAATAGAACATCAAACCACCCAGTGGTGATGGCTACCCAAACTAGAGCTCCTAGGTATTAGTATGCCTAAGCTCGATACTAAGCCGTGGCCCCCAAACCTGGGGGTCGTTGTTCTCCCACGTCGGCAGCGGAAACACTCGTGAATGTCGGGTATTGACATTTCTCCACCAATCAGTTAGAGTCTCCTTTGCCTGGGAGCTCTACGAATAAAACTGCATATGCCTGTCCCAAATAGTGCAATATATCAATATATCCAATATATCCAATCACATAGATGTCGGCCACTTGACCTAGCTTGATACTCATAATACCCTTAGTAACTATGAATCAACTATATACCAAATAGTTACAACGGTTACAATATTTTCACTCTTATCTGATACATATATTAAATTAGACATTTCAATACATGTATATATCATCAACCAAAGCCACAACCCGACTTTCTTCTAATTCTCAATCCCTAGGATAATTTGTCCCTCTTACGCTCCTTGTGCACAGCAAATAATATCCTCGACCAGGGTGAGCTAATGCTCGATGGTGGTCATACACAAGTAGGTTACTCTCCACCTAAGTGCGGTACGTGTTCCAAAATAAACATACATTCAAGCAAATGCAGTCCTACTTGAATGTCTACACATGACCAACTCATATCCAGGAGTTTCTCAGGCTCTCTCACACTCGCTAAGCCTCGTATGAAATTATTGTTTTCTTAATTGGACAACCCTCCGATGTATATATATCAATTGGAGTGCGTCTCAAACGATTGATATATTATTTGTTATGGACTACCCTCAGATAATGAATATCAATTGAGTAGTCTCAGACGATTGATATTTTAATTTGGACACTACCCTCGGAGTAATTAATATTTTTAGACAACCTTCGAACCATTTCTCTGGAGCTCATCTCATGCACTCCTCACATGGTCCTAGGGTGTTCCGGTGCATATGGAATGCATGTATGCCAATTCAATACGGTCACAATCACATGTAAATATGTAAATATGCCTTATCCATAATATCAATCACACAATCATGTCATGTAATTGAAATCAATTCATACATCAAAAATTAGCTCACTTGGGCTAATGATCAAACCTGAGCAATTCTACTTGGTGTTACTCACACCAAACATATTAGTCGCAAAGTGAATTTGAGAACACGGTTTCGAGAATAGTGAAACCCTCGAAGTTCACTATTCAGAAAGTTCACAAATCATCAGTTCACTTAGTGAACTCGGGTTTCATAGCCATTTCCGGCCCTATGCATATCACAGTACAATTCATTTCATAATTTATGAATTTAGCACCCCATAACAGCCCCGACAGTCATGGACTGTAAAAAAATTTCTAAAAAAATTTCCAACAATTCGGTCCCAAGTTTTGGGACCGATCAAACGGCCCCTCACGGCCTCGTTCGACTCGAACGTGAAAAGTACTTAAGAAAGAATAAAGCCGTGGGGAGAAGCCCTACCTCGGAGTTTGTCTAAACTCCTTAAATCCGACACTTACAGTGACCCTCTCAGCGTGAGGCAGCTTTCTTCTTGTCCCGAAGACTACCAATGGTTGGATCACCCGTATTTTTAGAGAGAAGTCAGACCTTCTCGCTACAAGAACTCTCATTTTTTGTACGCCACTTAAATCCTCTCCCGTTTTTGCTTTTGAATTTATGGGAGGAACCACTATTCCTTTTTGTCTTTTAGTGACTTATTTCAAATTCCATAATAGTAGTTATGTCTCTCTTTTCTCTCATTTTGATATTCATTTCTACTCGACCGTCCATTTCGTGTTATCTACTCATGCCGCGCGACATATGAGTCACGTGTTATATGCTGACTTTCGTCGCGTGAATCGTTTCTGACACCCGAATCGTAAATTATTTGTCCGAATTCAACGAAATTTTACGTGTTAGCTAGATTTTGCAAGACAATTTCAACGGTGAAATCCGTTTTATCATCTGAGATCTAGAGAATAAATTCTTGATTTTTACTTAAAATAACAATTTTGTAGTGAAATTACGATTTTCATATTCAGAGAAATTGGAATTTCTCGGGTCTTACATTGAATGCCTCAAACATTTTGGTATGATAGTATGGTTTTGTAATATATGTTAAATTATATGATTATATTTCAAGGAATGTGTTAGAAATGCTCAGTTAATCAAGCTTAAAGTCTACAGTTTCGTGACACCTTTTCCTAACACAGAGGTGGTAGGTTAGGGTGTCACAGCTACCATGTCGGGCGTGCCATCACATAAGTACTTCAGGTAGGGATTGAGGATAAGATTTTGCTCGAAATTGAAGTTACTACAAAAGGTGAAAAAAAAAATAATTCTTTTAAAATGAAAAGAAGAAAGAATGATATAAGGGTAATTCTCCTATGAAACCTTCACATTATAAATAAAAATAATAAAATATTTTATTATTCATTGGATCCTCGTTTCTCTCTACGTGCTCTCTGATTCGTAGAACTCCATAAGCTAGGATTTGAAGAAAGGTTTCAAGTAAGATTTTCATACATCTTCTTGCAATGAATCGAATATATATATAAGAAGAATGGTTTCTTGTTCGCTAGAATCAGAAAAGCATGATGCTTCGGATATAAGGTTGAATAAGTAATTCGGAATGTAAGATACTTTCTTTATTTATTTTCCTAAAATTCTTTGGTATCAATTCTTTAATTTTCTTTAAGTTTAGGTCAGCGAAGTGAAGAAATCATATTTGATTCACTATCTTTATTTTAAAAATAAAATAAAATACTAATTGGTGGTGTCGTACTGAATTGTTTTGAGAATGAGAATAAAAAAAATTAAATAAATAAAGGTGGTAAAGGACCACCATATGTTTTGAGTTTGTGAAGAAAAAAAAAAGTAGTAGGGGACCATCGTATTATGGGAGTATAGAAAAAATAAAAGAAGAAAAATAAATAAATAAATATAGTAAAGGACCACATACTTTGAGATTGTAAGTCAATACAAGAAAAAAAAGTGAGAATTGTAGGAATAGAAGCGTAGGTATGTGACAAGAACGAGTTGAAAAGTGATAAAGAATCTTGTCATTATTTTTTTGTTGGAGAATTTAAAGACAAAAATGTACACATTTAGTAAAGCCAAAAGTGACATATTATTATAGTTAATATCATTTTAATATTAAAAATTAAGTTTTAAAAGTCTTTCACAAAATAGACCTATAAAACTTAAAGTGCAGAGTAATAATTGATATTAAAAAAAAAATTATAGATATTCCATTTATTTTAGAAAAAAAAACAAAAATTAAAAATTTGATGATAAATTCTTAGAAGAATAATAATAAACAAATATGACAAGTTTGAAACTAAAGTTTTTATAAATATGTATGTGATAAGTAATTGAGGATATACTTTTGGAGTAAATATTTGTTATGATTTGAGAATTTATTTAGATAATATTGTGATCAAGATAGATATTGAGTCCTTTAAAAAAAAAGATAAATATTAAAGGATAATATGATATAAAATATACTATAATAATTATTTTTAGTAGAATATGTGAATTAATTAAGAATATAAAATAAATAAGTATTTGAAATCATATTCGGAAGGAATTCAACTTTTATGGAAGTTTTGAAACTTGATGGTGCTTTTTCTATCGAAATTGGGCTGGAGCCTGCAGGAGTAGCGGGGTCGATTTGTTGGGCTGGATCGACCAATAACCTACAACCTGTAATGAACGGATGGTCCGACGAGGGTGCGCTGCCAGAAACTCTCAGATACTAAGTCGATTTCTCTCTTATGGAAGAAAGGAAAGAATTCAACTATTGATGGCCTTATGATTCGTCTTTTTGTTAATTAGGGTTGCTTTCGATATTTATAGTGGATGATGTGGAGACTTTCCTTATTGGATGGTGATCACGAGGCGTCCTCCCCATTGGGTGGGGGATCTTTTCTTCCTTATCGCCGACTTAATATTTGGAGGATAATTAGAAGGTCGTAATCATGGGGGATCCTTCTTTCCTTAATGGGTACCAGATCATAAATATGGAGTGCTTTCCTTTCTTATGACTCATCAGGAGGTCAACGGATTTCCCTCGTCACCAGTTCGATCCACTAGGGGGTTTCTAGGCCACAGGCCCGAGCACAGGGGGTCGAACATTGTTATGGGTGGGTTCCCCATTGGGGGCTTTTACCGCTACTGGTTGATGCCGATCGCGCTTCAAGGCTTGTTCCTAGGCATGTTTTGGGCCTGTGGGCTGCTTTTTAGGCACTATCAAAACTTATTAATTAAATTATTAATAGTTAGGATGTTTAAAATATTATTAGGATTAATAGTATTGATATTATGACATTGTTAGGATTTTCAAACCTATAATTTTAGGTGAATAATTAATGATGATAGCTCCTCCTTATTATACTAGGGGTGAAATATTCTTTCGGGGTCTTGCTTATTAGCTTTTTTCAAAACTTTAGGAGTCTTTCTTTTGAGGTAGGAATATATTTTGAAAGTCACATGGTAGGCACCATTTGATATTTGATGACGAGAAAAATATATTTGAAATGTATTTGATTTTGGACTTTGATATAAAGAGATGTTTGAATCGAAATTTGATATGAAATTGTTTGATCACATTTGATATGGCCCGACTTGAAATGGATATGAGAATGTTTTGAAGGAAAATTTCGAATGTTCTAGCTTATTTTTTAATCGAAGGTCTTGATGAAAAACATCTCCTATTTATTATATGATTGAAAACTTTTTGATCCATGAAACTATTAGTATTTTGATCCAAGATCAGCTATGTCGTCTTCTACCCCACACACCTTTAGGATTGGGGTAGCAAAGATGTATAAAGGCAAGAGGATGACACAAGTCATGGATAGAATTATCCATGATCTTTGCAAGTATACCCCAAGCAAGCGGACTTGTCCGGCTTCCATATGCTTGTCCACAAGGGTCTCTAATGCCTCCCATACCAAGCTACAAATTTAATTATAACTAGAGATGAGAATACATCTTTGTTTCATTAGAAAACGAAACCCAAAAAAGCCGTATTAATCTAAAAACAATGCAGATTTTCCATTCCCAAGTTCCATTTATCTTCTTAATTAAAATTGTTCCTAACTTAAAATTGTTCATCAACAAAGCTCAAATTTTACGATGAAATGCAAACTATGATATAAAATAGGAGTTTCTAGAATCTTTCCCTTTTAACTTCCACATTTGGGGATCGGCTCTGATACTACTTCTATTGCAACAAACCGCACTAGATGTCTAGATCTGATCACATAGATATTGTCCGTCTAACCCATCACAATTTTAAGATATGTGTACTTGGTTAAGAGTAAGTAGTAGCTGATCATATTAAAAAACTTCCTCTGTTTGCTTGTCGAAAACGAGGAAAAAGGAAAAATGGAAGAAGCTGATCGAGGCCAAATCTAGAGAGGATAAAAGGCGAAAGGAAAAATGGACGGTAGAAGAGAGAGGAAAAGGAAGGGTACCGAGGAAACCAAAGTGAAGGCGCCCGATGAGAAAGAGGGACGGAGACAGCGAGAGGCTCAAGGTTTCCTATATGGCCAACGAAGACGGTGGTGATTGATTGATTCAGTGACACATAATCTGAAGCCAAAGGCCCGACAACTCTCAAAGTTTGAGGTCTCAGATCCGTACCATTGAATTCACTTCCTTCCGGCTCCTCAGGCGGGTGGTCTCATACTCCTTCTCGCTCTCCATTTCCTGACTTTGTTGGTAATGTTTGCTGTTATTAATGCTAATTAGTCCAGCCAATTGCCATGGATATAACAACATTCTCTCTTGAACAACAAGAGCGTGCTTTTCCTCTTTTCTTGTTTGGAAACAAAAACAAACTCACATTTCTCATGATTAAAAGTTAAAACCCTCAACTAAAATTTATAACCAAACCACCTTGGATTTTGGGTTTTGGATTTTGATGGCGTTCTGTTTCGGAGTTGGCAGAGGGGGGAGGGGGGTGACCTATGCCTGAAGACCTTAGGCATGACCAAGGGTGTTATAGTCATTTTGGGGTATTACTATTATGTACGTGTTTGGTTTAGTTATTGTAGCGGATGAGCGAGAATCCCGGATCCCAACTACCCCCGAGCTTTCTTGGCCCCCTACTTATTCCTTTTCAATTTTGTCTTACGTATGTAAAACCTTTTAAAGTTTTTTCAATAAATTTTGAGTTTTACATGGAAATAATTTGTTTGAAAAAAAAAAAATTTAAATTAGTTTATCAAAATAATAACAACAAAAAATAGGTATTATTAAGCTGTCAAGAATATCGGTAATTGAAATGATCAAATGCTGTTGTTTGTGAAAACGGTAATTAGGCAGTTCAAATTCAGTTGTCATAGACAATGACAATTAAGCTTTTTCTCAGTGAGTCATTTGCGTTGTGGAATTAAAACACTATTAAAAACAATGAATAATGCAAAACCCACCCTCGATCAAATGCAATTTTGATGTTATTTGGGTTCCCATTCTAACCTCATATCCTCTTATCAATTTCCTTCCCAAAGTTCAAGTATGAATAACAATTGACAACTGGTCGATACGGCTACGCGTACATCAAATTCACTTCAAAAAATATAGACTTTACTACTTAAGCAATTTCTCATTTCCACCCTCATGTACTTAAACCATTCCTCTTTGATTTTAATTAGCATTAAACTATAAATAAAATAATTATTTTTGATATAATTGGGATATCACGAATGAGGACTAAATAATTCTCAAACACATCTTGTCCACTTTAAAAACCTATCAACTCCATTGTCAACTCAAGTTCCATAACTTCAAACTATATTCCTTTTTTTTTGTAATAGCCTTCTTCTCCTTTTTCACCCTTTTTTTTTAACATGGCCGTGGAGCTGCTTAGATTACACCTGGAGTATTAATTAACAAATAAATGAATACTTTGGTGATCTGGAGGGACCAGAAACTCAAACTAGTAATTATTAAAAAAATAAACTCAAGATTTGATCGAATAAGCTATTTCTTAAGTTCTTCGGATTGGTCAGCTTTAATAGCCTTGTATTTTATGTTTATTTTAATTTTTAAATTTCTTTCCTTTTTGTTATACTGTATGGGTAATATATTTCAATTCCCATGATTGGAATATAATTTCATCACCTTTTGTGGCTTTGATGGATTGGGAGTATGGGGCTATGGCCGGTTGGATTGCTATGAAATGATTTAGGGAAGTTGGTTTTGTAGGTGGTGGGTGTTTTGGCTTGATTTCGAGTGTGTTTGAAGCTTAGAAATAGGCTGCGGAAACATGTTTCCTAGCTACTTGTTAAGTAAGTCTTTTATTTATTTATTTATCCTTCCCCAGTGTTAGTGAGATGATATGTGTTGTGTTTAATTGTCTTAGAGGAGTCACAATGATGGATTGTGCTCTTTAAGTCACTGAAATGATTGAGACCCTAACCTAAAACACAAACCAAACTCCTAACCTAAAGCTGGAAACCATATACCTAAAACCTAAACCTAAAACCTTAAAACAATAAACAATAAACCCACAAACCCCAAACACTCCAACCCTAAAACCTCAAAACCCTAATCCCTAACCACAAAAACCTAAAACCTAAAACTCTAAAACCTAAAAACACTAAACCTAAACCTAAACTTCTAACCTGAAACCAAAACCACAAATCTAAACCCTAAACCTAAATTTGAAATTGAGGACAATTTGAAATGTCATATTTTTTTTTTTAAGAAGGTGATTGTTTTCTTTATGATAAAGCTGATGTGATATCAAGATAATGACCTCTCATATTATTTAATTCATTTGGGACCATTTTGTACAGGTCAATTATGTCAATTTCAACTATTCCCGTGATATGTTATTACAATGGAAAAATATTGAGGACTGAAACAGATATCAAATATGGGGGGAGCAAAGCTGTTATTGTGCCTTTGGATGTATGTATCGGTTGAATCTTGCGTTTGAACAATTGATTGATATGATATCTTCAGCGACAACCATTGACAAACAAAGGTTGATTAATTCTACTCCCAGTTGTAAGTATCCCTAAAAGTGGAAATAGGTTCTGACCTTTTCCAATATGGGATGACAATTAGTGTGTACGAATGTTGGCTTATAGTTAGCACAACTAGCATTGAGAAATTGAATTGTATGTGAAGTTATTTCGAGTCAAGCTACAAGTGAATCAATCTATGGTAGCCCGTCTAGATTTATTGGTTCACGCAAATTATAATGTTGCGAAATTTGACTATGGTGTAGAAGCGGTCGGTACGAGATCTTGCTGGAGTATATGGAGATGATGAAGACTGCGCTTATGAAGAAGCTAATGATGAATCTGATGAAGATGTTGATGATGAATCTAATGGAGACTTGGATGTTCAAGCTTATGGACATGTATCATCATTCCATACTTTTAACCAAGTTTTGGAGAATGAACAAGGGATATATGTCTCTGCGCATGCACCATCGTGTGATGTATCAAATAACCTAGATGTTGAGACATTAGATGAGTTATCCCCTGTTCATTATCACTTACCACCAACACCTCCATTTGAACATGTTGAAAACTTAGGTAATGCTATTTGAGTGCGTGGACTCCGTGGGTGCAACATAGTACGGTCATTCGAGTGGAGAATTTAGTTGGCAAGTTTTAATTCCTAAATCTGATTTGCAAGAGGCTGTAAATATTTACTCAATTAAAGCACACCAAGAGTTTGTTGTTGTTGTATTCTCAAAAAAATTTCTCTTTTTAAGATATAAGGAGGCTGAAGAATGTCAATGTCTATGGAAGCTTCGTGCCATGGTTGTAAAAGATACTTGTTTATTTGTTATCAACAAATATAAAGGGCCGCATACTTGTGTCAATCCTTGCTTGAACCAGGACCATCATCAATTGGATTCAAATGTGTTTTGATGCTCCTTATAAAGGTAATAATTAAGGCTAATTCACATTGACTATAAAAAAGCTGCTATTCAAGCAAGTGTAATGGAGAAATGGGGATATGAAATATTATACAAAAAGGCGTTAGATGGAAAGCATAAAGAACTTAGACAGTTATTTGGTGACTTTTCTCAATCATATACACAACTACCACGTTTGTTCTTAGCCATAGAGCAAGAAAATCTTGGATGTGTTGTAATTTGGAAAAATGTGACATTAATATGCCAAACACTGAGATATTCCAACTCGTGTTCTGGTCATTGAAGCCATCTATTGAAGGGTTTGAACATTGTCGTCCCGTGATGAGTGTTACACCATATTGCTAGATCAGTGTTACACCAGATCGAAGAAGAGCATCGCATCGTAGGATTCTGATAAGGGGCATCTACATCACATGGACCATCCATTAGACCCGGTGTCATCCACTCCGGTATACGCCCATTTGAGGTAGAGGGAGAGGAGAGTTGATCCGCGAGGTCGTGTAGTCGAGATGGTGGCCGGTCATGGTCGAGATGGTGGCCAAGGTCATGGTCGAGATGGTGGGGCGGTCGTGGTACTGGAGTTGACATTGTCATGATGCCCCATACTTACCCATCACTCGAGGATTTTATACTTTGCGAGACTTACACATCACCTTCCATACCCTAGACGCACACATCTTTACCATATTCGGTGTCACGAGCCAGCCTCCATAGCATTAGATATCACCTTCTCATCCCACCCTTTATCATCCCCTACATTGCCTCCATCGGTGACACCATCCTTGACCTTGTATCAGAGTTGGGTGCACTTCCAGCTAGGCGACCTCATGCTCCACATATACGTCGAGTACTTCATCCATCAGCTCCCTCGGCTCCATTAGCTCCCTCAGCTCCCTCGGCTCCATCAGCTCCATCAGCTCCGTTTGAGATGGACCTTATAGATCATTAAACATTTATTAAAAATGATCTGAAAAATATAAGGCCATCTTAGGACTCATTTGATATATGTTGATATTTTTATATAGTGATATTTGTATACAAATTTTTATATATTTATATGATTTGGTTTATACATAGAGTCATAATCGAAGGCTAGTGTTCCTCATTGATGAGGTTATGCATTATGATTATTTAGTATCCAGAAAGTTGGTGTCTTTACTTTACATCTTAGTTTATGGGGCTGGTGTTTTTTGTTTCTTTTGTATAAGGTCTTGAGGCACCTGTATATACATCTTATACTCTTTTGGGTTAACTGCCCATGCTTGTTTCATTGAAACTCTCTTTGCTTATCAAAAAAAAAAAAAAAAAAAATAATCAAATGATAGGCTCATGGCACCATTTCACAGAACGCACATATATTGTCTTCTTTTAACAAATGCATAATGACTAATCCATTTTCAAAAGATAAATGAAGCTCTTTTTTAGGGGCCAATATTACTAAAAATGTTAATGAAACCAATACAAGGATAAGTTGACTAATCAAATCAAATGAGAATCAACTGATTAGATTTTTAACTTCAGTGATGTTTTAGTTTCGGCATATGCAAGGAATGATTTCCTACAAGTATTTTGGTCTAAAACTCCAATTCTTAGCCTTGACTTTTACTGATTGGTTTGCGATTCAAGGCGAGGCTTCCAAGAAAACTATTGAGATATTTCCTTCTTCCTTCATGGGGCTACGAAACCTCAACATATTCTAATTCATTTTTATTTTTATTTTAAATTTATAAAAAAACTTAAATTTGGAGAATGATTACAAAATAGTCTAATTTTAAACAAATACTTATTAGAAATAAATTTTATTTGATCTATTATCAAATAAATTCAACTCACTAATGAGTATTAAAAACAAATACAAGCTGATTATATATGGTTAGAAAAGGAATTATTAATATTATAAATTCAAAAATTTGATTTATCAAATTTCTCTAAGATTTGAAATATTATTGTGGATATTTATCAATCACCTTTACAAATTAGAAAGAATAATTAAATAATGCATAATGTGAAACTCCCTATGACCTCATCATCTTCGAATTAGTTCTATACTTGTTCAATAAGTTAATATTACATTAAATACTTCTATTAGTCTAGTTGAGAAAAATTATGCAACTTATTATCTTTAGTACTCAAATATGTAATAAAATTTATATGAGTTTATTAAACCAAAGTATGAAGAATGGTATCAAATATAAACTAATGGAACTTAATTTGGAAATTTAAGCTAAATATATTTATGAACTGATTAAAAATTTATTTCATTAATCAAACAAGGCCTATTAAAGTTGACCAATCGAAGAACTTAAGAAATAAGCATTGATCCAAGTCTTGAGTTTATTTTTTTTTAATAATTACTAGTTTTAAGGTTCCTAGTCACTTGGATTACCAAAGTATTCATTTATTTGTTTAATTAATAATCCATAGTGTAATCATGGCTCCCGTCCATGTTAAAAAAAAGGTGAAAAATAGGTATAGTTGGCTACAAAAACATAGGAATATAGTTTGAAGTTTTGAACTTGAGGTTGACAATGGAGTTGATGGGTTTTGGTGGGACCTGGGATGTGTAGCGGACTCCACATAGCATAAATGACTCAATGTGAGTGGACTGAGAAAAGCAATTGCATTGTCGGGCGGCATTTAGACTACCTAATTGCTTAGTTTTCTGATGATGACATTCAAATCATTTCAATTGCATTTGTCTAGAAATGACGACTACATACTATTTTAGTTTATTATTTTACTTCCAAAACTAATTTAATAATTTTTTAACAAATTATTTGTGTCCTAAAACTCTAAATTTTACTAGTTAATTTTCTTTTACAAATTTAATATTTATAATTTAATGATATAATTTGGGAAAATTATACTGATTCTATTTAAAAAAAGTTTGAAGAATAAAAAAGGAAGAGGCAAGCAAATTAACTCATTTATAAATGATATTCATAGAGGTGTTTTGTTTGAGAATATTCAAAATTGTTTTGAGGAAAGGAAGTTATCGCTCAGATTTTATTATCCAATTATTTATTTTCAATTTATTAGATTTTCTCATATCTGCTCAAGACATTTAGGGGTAATTTTTTTTAAATCTTTATTTTCATATATGAGTTCTTGATTTTGAACACAATTATTTGAAAGATTTGAGTCTATGGGTTTGTTCTTTGTTATTAATGATACAAAAAAAAATTGTATAAGTTTAACTGGTAAAGTATTATATGCTTTCTACGTTGTATTTATTTAAATTCTAAGTGTTAGAATCTAAGAAAATTTTATGTTTTGATGAATTCTTGTTCACTACTTATATTGTAATTTCCATAATTTTTTTTAATCTACTAAGATTCCTAAATTAATCAAAAGAAGAAGAAACAAAGTTGGATTAGGAAACTAATCATTAATAGTGTGGGTACCATGGCTTTTGGCCTAGCACCCCTATTAGAAGGCCCAGGCATATCAAAGCCCATAAGCCAGACCCAAATATCCTCACACGAACCTGATCCTAACCCCGCACAGTCTCGGCTTGTGGACAATCTAATCTGCTTGGCTTAAGGGATTTATTGCCGGGCACATGTCTTCTCTAGTCGGCTACCATCTCTGAAGATGGCCCAGTAATGATTTCCAGCTGATCCTAAAGCGACAGAAATCCCATCCTCCCCTGAATCCACATAAGTAGCAGTCCTTGAGATGATCGAAGCGATTCTTGAGGCAAAATTCGGATGACTTGGCTATCGAAAGGAAGCAGTTTGTGTATGAATGGGCGTCTCCCCCCTTCCATTTTGGAAACTAATCACCCACTTTCCATAAAAAGTTGACCATCCTCTTCCTTTATAAATAAGGAAGGAATCACAATAGAAAGATAGGTGGATATACTCTACTAAAAAACGGATGTGTTGACTCTCCTGTTCTCTGTCGGCTTAAGCATAGGAGGCGGTGTACACCACAGCCGATGCATTGTTTGTTTTGCGGGTTCATGCCAGACGATCAGGAGACTCAGGAATCCTAAGAGACAAAAATTGGATCAGGTCTGTGGAAAACGATCAAACAAAATCTTATCGGCAGCTGTGTGTGGGCTCTCAGCTCACGATCTTTCACCCCCCGAAGAACAACGTGGAGTTTGGATCGAAAGAGGCCCCAGCGTAGTTTCTAGAAATTTGTTTCATCGATGGCATGCATCCTTGAGGCATGAAGAAATTAGTGAGGCGACAGTGAGACGGGCCCAGAAATGTGCCCATGTGGCATGAGGGCGTATACCATCACTTCCGTTCATGTATCCTGCAGCCGGGGGCTGCGCCCGCGCATGCTTACATCTACCATTGTCAGGGACACAGACATCTTATCCTCCTGTTGGACCAACACATCTTGAGCTATAGGCTGCCCCAGTGGCTTTGTCATCTCTAGTCTTTTACCATGTGATGTCTCCTCGAAGTCAGGTATGACCGTTGCATTGATTAAGTGATGATGCTTAATGCGGGGACGGCCAAACGCTGTAAAGTGTTCGGCTGGCTTGAAGGGCTCGCCTAGCTTGGTTCCACGAACACCCACAGATCTATCAGCTCGTTCCGTGAGTTGTGGGCTCACATTGTTTCCATTGTTCCTGTGCTCGATTCGGCCGGAAGAATGTCAGTTCTCACATGCTAAACCATCTTGGCGGAGGGCGAGTCCGTCTGCGATTTCACTAGAAGATTTGGGGCTGTTCAATAGATTGATTCGTATAGTATGGATCACGATCCTTGAATTTCGAAGGAGCTTTAGTAAACCACATTCTTCCACTCATTGTCTTTAGATCCGCTCTGACAATGGAAGAATTGTCTGGAGACGGATAAATATTGATGCTGGAGGATAATATCTAGGCCTCTCGAACCATGATGAACACGGCTCAAAGCGGCAGAGTCGACCCCTTGGGACAGTCTAAACAAAAGGGGAGTTAGGGTAAGAACCAAAAACGCTCTCGGGACCAATAGAGAGAAAGTGTAACACCACAAAATACACCCTAGTCGTTTTCAACATATTTAGGGTATATTATAAGTGCATTTTGAAATTTTTCGTAATTATTATTTTGCTAAGTGAAATTTTTCGAAGCAGAGATTTGTATAAGATACAAGAGATAAATTTGTAATTTGTCAGCAGGACCTGAAAGTCATAATATAAGAAGATGAGATGCTATTTTAGAAATAGCATAAGTTGATTTGCAAATAGGGGAGAGATGAAGGACGAAAGAGTAATAAACGGAAAATTTGAACAAAATGGGATAAGACTAAGTTGGTTTCTCACTTTTGGGGGAGGGCTTCAACGTGAAGAAGAAGAGAGGATAAGAAAAGAAGTAGAGGAAGAAGAAGAATAAGAAGAAGAAGAAGAGGAAAGGTATGGAAACTATTTGTGTAATGCTATAATTATGTATGGATTTGTATGGATTACTATGGGTTTGTATGGATTTGTGAACTTTTGTAGGGATTCTTGGATTCTTAGTCTAGTTCTTTGTCTAGGGTTTTGCTACGAGAAGTTCTAACCCACCATTACATGTGTTTGTGGAAGTTGTTGGGTTGGAACTTGTAGGAATTTGTGTAGATAAGCTTGGAAATGAGGATTGCTATGGATTTGTGGGGATTCATGTAGGTTATTTGCTTGGGTGTATGAAATTCCTCTTTGAGCTAGGATTTGAGGTGTTTAAGAGTATGAATACTTGTTGGGTGTTAGGAATCCTCTTAATTGCCCCTCTTGTGTTTATGTTTAGGTTATGAACCTTTTGAGAGTTGTTTTTGGTGATGCTTTTGGATTATTTTGGGGTTTTTGGTTGGATTTTGGATAAAATCAACAAATCTAGGCAATTTTGGGGTCCTACGTCGCGGCGTAGGGATCCCACGCATCGGAGGCCGAGAGGGAGGCTTGGACAAGTCTCAGGTACGCCGAGGCGTAGCAAAGCTACTCCGTGGCGAAGGCCTCTGTTGTGTGTGCTTGTTCCTGAGACATGTGTTTTGTCATATTTTGCGCAATGCATTTATTCCGAGGACTTGTCTATTGGACTAATGAGGACCCTATAAGTGTATGAAAGGGTCCATTCATGTTTGTAAGGTAAAGGAAAAAGAAAAATTAGACCGTACTTCGCCGCCTCGGTGAAGCGAGTTTGTTGTTGGCAAACTTAATGCCCTTATGATAAGATAGTAAGTTCTTGAACACATATAATTATAGGACTGCCTAAGACCGGATATTGAATGACACGGCACCTGGTACATGGGCTGGACACATTATAGTACTTTAGTACTCTACGATTAGTGTGTGACACTCTCTGGCGTAGCCGGTACTCGATTAGTGCGACGACACTCTCTGACCGTGCTTTGGCACATTTAGTACTTTGGTACTCTCTGATTAGTGGGACGACACTCTCTATCAGTGCTTCAGCACTCCTTCTTTGTGCTATGGCACCTCGATCTATCTTAGTACCTTTGGGTACTTATTGTCTTTGTGTCCTACTCATTTCTTTCTTGGTCTAGGTAGTCAACGGTTATATGATAAAATTAAATAACGAATAAAGTAAAATGTATACATCGTTATGCTCTGAATGTACCTACGGGTACCTCTGTACAAGTATAAGCTCTGTAGTACCTATAGGTACCTTTGTACAAGTATAAGCTCTATAACTCCTACGGGAGATCTGAACAAGTATAAGTCTGCTATAAGTATAAGTATGTGTATAAGTTTGTTATATGAATTCATGAAAAAATCTGATATCTGATACTGTATATCTATTACTGTTATATGCTTACTGTAAATGAGTACTAGTGCATGTGTATACGTATAAGTCATATGTTTCCCACTAAGCGTTAAGCTGAGCACGGGTTTTAATCCGTGTAGGTACAGAGGAGGACATCCGTGATCTTCCGCATACTGTTGGGCCAACAAACTAATAGGAGTTCATCACAAGCTCTCTGATTATGTAAACGTAAATGTACAATTTTTGTATATGTATATGTAAATGGGACTCAAGACTGTATGTATTGACACTGCAAACACCACTACGGTGGTAGTTTTATTTTGTATCTTTGTATATGATATTTTGATTCAGTTATAAGACTTGGGCCCACTAATGTCTTAAAAAGCAAGTAAAGAGTCCCAGTATAGTTTCGCGCCCCCTTCATCCACCTAGGCGGGGGTTGGGGGTGTGACAGAAAGAGGGAACCCCCGCAGTTTACCCCTCTAAACATCTCTTACAACAGACTCCTTCCTCTCATCTGGGATCACCTCGACTTCAAATGGCCCACACCAGATTTAGTCGAGATCCGCGCAGCGTAACAGTCTACGAGATGCTTGATTACCATAGGGACCATGGGCATGAGACTAGCCGATGTCGAAGCCTAAATTTTCAGTGGAAAGATTAATCGGGGTGACCACCTTCGGAGATATGTTCGGAGATGGTTTGTGGTGAGACCGCCCCGGTTGAAAGAATAGCGGCGTGGAGCTCCTGCACGAGACCTTGACCCACCGCAAACTCATGCTAGGCGACCGGTGAAGATCGGTATCGGTCTAAGTGCCAAAAGAGGAGAGGGTGTTGCGGCGACCACGGCTCGAGGCTTGGGTGAACACCATCAGCATCCCGGATAGCGTAGAGCAAGCCCTGACCAATTGGCTGACCACATATCCTTTCCTCCTTTTAACACATCGGGGTCATTCTTTCAGCACCCTGTGCACTCATGCGCCTCTGTGTATTAATAATTTCGATGTGCCATTATTGGTTGACCTGGCGATCTGACCATTGATTACAAGCGCACTTTACTCGAGATGAACATCTTTTAGCAGTGTTCGGTTGTGAGTCTGTCTGGTTTAATGGCTGACCCGCGGTAATGATGGCGACATTGCTCCTGTTAAGGTAAGTAGGTAGTTACCGGCGCATGTCTTATTTCGGTTGTTGAGGACCTAGGCTAGTCTGATGCCATTGTTGTGAAACTGACTGCATCACGATGAAAGTCGTGCCCTCTCACCTACCATCAAATGATCGGCTACGACGGTCTGGGAAAATTGGCCTCTTAAGCGGCGACTAGCGGCTGTGGTGCTACCAGCTATCGGTCTGGGAGCATAGAGAAAAACATAAGCTCCTCTGTCAGGCCCTCGAGACCAGTCCTCGAGAATAGGAATTATAGCTAAATCGCGAGCAAGGCGTGGGACGGAAGCGATTAGTCGTAGACCCCTTGGAATCAATATTCCTAGATAGGTCGGATAAATCCACATATGTTAGTTCCCACATATCAATGGGGAAAGACAAATCACAGCCAAGTTTCGCTTGGACTCACTCGAGACATAGCTAGCATTAACAGTACATGCCTCTCTGGCCAGATGTCATCCCTTCGACCGGACCGGTTAGACGAGAAAGTGAGCGTTTCCACCCCGAGCCTTCATCGGGTTATTACGGTAAAAGTGGATAATCTTTAAGCGAGGATTCATTAGGAATAAAGTACGGGGATTGGCTAACCCGATGGTGGTAGTCCCAGGCGGTAAATGGAGTATCGTGGACTACATATCTCGTGAGGCATGCAGAAAGACAGCTTACATCTACCTAGGATAGGCCAGATTTTCGACGCGTGGGCTTGACATGAGATGTTTTCGTTCCTGGATGCCTTCTTAGGATATCATCAAATACCCATGCATCCGTCAGACACGGAAAAAACAACATTCATCACCGTCACGAGAACGTTGCTACAATGTGATCTTTGTTTGGCAAAGAATGTCGGAGACAGCGTGTTAGGGTTGTTATTAAGATGTTTAGGCCGCTATTAGGAAAAACCATAGAGGTTTACATTGATGATATGTTGGCAAAGTCAAGGAAAGCCGGACCATGCTGAGCACCTGCAAGAGGTTTTTGAACTCCTAAGGGCGTACGGTATGAAGCTCAATCCCTCAAAGTGCGCCTTCGAAGTCAGTGCGGGCCGATTCTTGGGTTTCACGGTGACTCAGAGGGGTATAGAAGCTAACCCCGCTCAACTTAAAGCTATTTTTGAGTCCTCGGCTCCCGACTAGAAAAGGGTACAATGGCTAGCGTAGGTTGGCTGCCCAGCAGGCGGTTCATCTCTCGTTTCTGGACCGCCCTAAAGTCGTTCTTTATTGTCACCCTCAGGGCCAACCGGGCTAGGTGGAATGAGGAATTATGATGAAGCCCTCACAACGATCAAGCGGTATCTTCTGCAGAACCTCCGATCTGGGTAACCACAGGCTAGGCTAAACACTCTTTGTATACTTGGCGGTTCGGATATCTCAATAAGTCTTTATATATTCAAGGAAGATGAGAATATAAAAGCGAGAGGCAGTATTTTTTCAGCAAGTCCTTAGGCAAACGAAAGCCGTCTGACCACCTTGAAATGGCGCATTAGCCCTCCGGGTAGCAACTAAACTCATGTACTTTGGCTTTCCAGTTGTTGTGCTAATGACCTTGCCTCCCTCTTCGGGCACCATTCACAAGCGACAGATTAAAGAGGATGGCTCAATGGGCAATTAAATTGAGCGAATTCGATATTCAGTATAAGCCAAGATTGGCTAAAAAAGGATAGGTTCTTGCAGATTTTCTAGCAAAGATCCCCTAATCCGGAATGAGCCTGGACAGCTCGAACTAGTGGACCCTTAATGTAGATGGGGCATCTCGGCAAACCGGAGCTAGCATCGGTTTGCAACTTAAATCTCCGATCGAGGAAAAGATTGAGTAGGCAATCCATTTGGGCTTTAGCACCTCGAACAACGAATAAGAGTATGAGGCCCGTTCTGGCCGGAATTGAGCCGCGGCTACAGTGTCGAGCAAACTGAAGCACGATTCAAAGTGATTCTCAGTTGGTGGTAGGGCAAGTAAATGCAGAATATGAGTCGTGAGACCTCCGAATGGTAAAGTATGTATCCCTAGTTAAGCAACGCTTGGGTAGCTTTTCAGCCTAGAAGCTCGAACACATCGGGGACTCTGATGAAGCGGGCCTTGGCCGCCGTGGCGCTTCTCTTTCGATGACTGAAACAGTGTTTCTGCCCATCTATTATCAGCTAGATTCTTCAATTATCACTAATCTCGGGTAAGTCGGGTGACAAAGGTCACCCCTTCTAGATGGACCCCATAGTAAATATATCAACATGGAGAACTCTGACGAGAAGAACAAAGCTCACAAGATCCCGAATCCAGTCGGCCTAGCTCTCTTTGGTTAATGAATTTGTTTAAATATATATATATATATATATATATATATATATATATATATAACCTTCTACAATTTTTGCAATAAATTTTACTAGTTAATTTTCCTTTTGCAAATTTAATATTTATAATTTAATGATATAATTTTGGAAAATTATGCTACGGTATATTGAAAATTGTTTTGAGGAAGGGTTGTGCACCGAAGATTTTTTATTATCGATTATTTATTTTTCAATTTGTCTAGATTTTGCTCATATTTTCTTAGAAATTCGAGGTAGATTTTTTTATATCTTTTTATTTTCATATATGGGTTCTTGATTTTGTCCCAATTGTTGAAAATTTGGAGTCTTATAGGTTTGTTGTTCGTTGTTAATTACTTCCTATGTTTATGATCCATGTTTCATTTGTCAATATGGATTTATCTCTTTTTACATGTTTCATGCCTGAATATTCCAAAGAAGTTGATACGGGAAATAATTGTACGAACGTTGTATAGTTTCTTTAATTAGTTATAGGGTATCAGGAGTCTTTCTTTCAAACCTCTTCTTGTATAATCAATAAACAGAGAGTGACGCTTAGGAAGTATTAAGAATATTATATTTTTATTTTCAAAAACAAAGCAAAAACCTTTAATTGTAAGAAATATATTTTTAGATTATTTACTTTGAACCAAAAAAACAAAGTATTTTCTTTAGTTAGTTATTGGGTATCATGAGTCTCTTTCAAACTTTTTCTTGTATAATCTATAAGTGAGAGTGATGTTTGGGAAGTACGAGCGATACTAAAGTGTATGAGTTTCTTGCTTAGTGAAGTATATTATATGCTACATTGTGTTATTTTAATTCTAAATTATTATTAGAATCTGAAAATTTTCTATGTTTTGATGAATTCTTGTTCACTATTTATATTGTAATTTCCATAATTTTTTTAATCAGCTAAGATTCTAAATTAATCAAAAAAGAAAGAAACAAAAGTTGGATTAGGAAACTAATCATTAATAGAATATTTCAAAATCTATTATTTAAAAAAATTGTTTATTTTTCCTCAAAACAAAATACCTAATATAAAATATTTTTAAATGATTTGCTTCTTTTGGTTTCCCATTCCTCATAAACTTTTTTAAAAAAGAATTTGATAAACCATAACATAATTTTCCCTTTCTTAAAAATATTTATTTTCATATATATGGGTTCTTGATTTGTTCCAATTGTTGAAAATTTGGAGTTTTGGAAGTTTGTTGTTAATGAGACTAAAAAAATTGTATGAGTTTCTTGCATTAAAGTATTATATGCTACATTGAGTTTTCAAATTTTGAATTATTATTAGAATCTAAGATAATTTTAAGGTTTTGATGAATTCTTGTTCACCATTTATCTTTGTGATTTTGAGAATTTTTTTTAATCTGTTACCAAAAAGATTCCTAAATTAATAAAAAAAATAAACAAATTTGGATTAGAAAAACTAATCCTTAATAGAATATTTCAATATCTATTATTAAAAAAAGATTGTTTGGCTTTTTTCCTTAAATCAAAGTACCTAATATAAATTATTTTTAAATGTTTTAACTTGTCTTTGGTTTCTCATTCCTCATAAACTTTTTTTAAATAGAATCAGATTGATAAACCATAGTATAATTTTTAAGTTAACTTACCTTTAAATGTATTTTTTTCGATAAAAGAATATACATATTGTATTATGAAGTGTTCAAAGAAATAATAATAGGAGAAGCCGGGTGCCCTAGCAAGTAAATGGGCATCTTGGTTTGCTGACCTCTTAACAAAAACAAGAGAACAATCTTGTATCTTTGTATCTCTTCCATGGCGAAACAATCTTCACTTTATTAACATGCCATAATTAACAGTCACGAAATGGTCGCGAAATGATTGCAGGGTTTCTTGCCAGCTTTCATTTTATACACTTTTTTATGTACAAGTGTCATCTTCCTATTAGTTTCTATGCCTTAGGTGTTAGTGGGATCATGGAAGCGGTGTTCTTTTTGTCTTAGGCAGTGTAAGGCCTTGGCTAAGGAATGATTAATTTTAGGTGAATCGTCCACATGTTTAATGCCATTTAGAGGCGCGTGATTCTATTTAGCTCATTTCCAAGGCTCAATGATGACCGTTTCGATTAGGGTGTGATGAACACTAGAAATGGCTATGGGTATGTAATGTGTCTAAGTGTAGCAAGCTTCATTTTGATGGAACTAGACATTTGATGCTAACTCTTATGTAGTGAACTCGAGCGGGGTTGATTTAGTCCATTCCACTAGTCCCCTGATCTCATTTCAAGTCATTGGACCCGTTTCGAGACCTACCTTTTTATTATTGGGCGGATTCTATCTTGTCCAACAAATCATTCTCGTAATAAAATTGAGTCCTTTCGATTGTCTCATCGAGTGACATGCACCCTTCATATGTCTTGCGACTGCTTTGGATACTCAAGCGTTGGTGTCGCAATGATGATTGTAGGGCTTGGTCTTTAAATGCAGAGCCGCTCCGTTTAGCGTATCTTCGGTCTTGAAGTTTCTCATTCACAATGGCATCTCTCCTAGGTTCGATGCGAGGTTTACACCAGCAGCTCGATTGCTTATCATTTGGAGCTATTTCTATGCCTTTTCGGTGGTTGTTCTTATTTCTTCAAGGTTTCCTCTGTGTTACCTTTGCTCGAGAGAGAGAGGAAACGAGCTGAAGGGACTCTTCGTCAAACCCACTTTTAGAAGAGGCAATTCAGGGAGAATGAAGCAATGGCTTCTCAAGGGGAGTCTTCTACTATTAAGAGGAAATTTAAGCTTCCTGATAGGATAACCAATCTGTGAAAGTCGAAGCCCAAGTCGGGACAAGAAGGAACCTCCCATGTTGAAAAGATGAGAGAAGTGGTGACATACATCTCTGGGGACGAGGGTCCCGTTATGAATGAGTCTAGGAGCAGATGCAACAGGCCCACTACGCCCTCTTTCGAGTGTCACTGTATGGGCGATACTTGGGAAGAGCCGACCCTAATTGAAGGAGATGTGCCTTTGATAAGGACGAAAAAAAAAGGGTTTAGCCTGCGAAGGAGTCACGGTCTGGCTGGCTGACCAAGTCGACTAAGATTGTTTGGTCTCCAAGTTCACTAGAGGCTATGTTATCTTATTTGAAGTTATTCAAAGATGAAGGCATCTTAGAGAAGCTTAAGAAAAGGATGAACTTCGAGCATGTACGAGAGACCTGCGTGACCCCGGCGCAATGAAAGTTATTTAAGCCTTGTCGAGACTACGATTCGATGGGAGTCTGACCATAGTATTAAGCTTTCGTATTATGATATTGAGAGCCGCTTTTTTTTTTTTTTCGATATTGTGATATTGTGAGCAAGGGTATATTTTCAAGTTGGATTGCTAGTTTTTAGGCTTATGGGCAGTTCAAGGAACACGTTGTCGGTGCGGGTTTATCCAGTTCATGTATGCGGTTTAAAGAGAGTCGACTCATGTTCCTAACTGGGACGGAGCTTAGTGAGGTAGGCGTAGCACAGCGGCCCGATCAGGGTGGGGGTTTCAAGGCTAAGCTCATTGTCGAAATGGAAAAGATGCGTCAAGGACAAGTTTCTTGAGAAAAAGACATACTCGACACAATTGATTGACTAGTGGAGAAGTTGACTAAAAGGGAAAAGGAGTTTAAGGATGAAATGGACAAACTAGAAGGAAATAACTAGCGCTGTATTTGGAGCAATTGGAGGAGCAAAATCAAAGGTCGTTCAAGAAAGGCTTTATAAGGGGGGCTATGAGAGAGGCTATCGCATCGGGCGTAAGGAAGGGTATCAGAAGGGCTACTATAACACCACAAATTATACCCTAATAATTTTATGGCATGTTTAAATTAAAATGGAAGTAAAATTGTGTTTTTTGGAAATTTCCGGATTAAGCTTGAAAAAGAATATAATCGGAATTTTTAAAGATGTACAAAGGATAAGTGGTAAATTATCAACTTAAGGACTCAAAGGACATTAAGCTGAAAATTTGTATGCTATTATAGGAATTTTGAAAATTAGATGTATAAATGAAATAACCATGGAGAACTAAAATCACAGATTGAAAATTGAGCTAAATGCCTTTTGCCAAACATGACCTTATTATAACAAGTGGAGATAAGACCAAAGATTTGTCTCTAGAAATCATTTTTTTCCCATTTTGGCTTTGGGGAGCTAGGGCATTCGGGTGGTAGTGTGAAGGAGACCACATTGGTTGCTCAATCCATTTCCATGCTCTCCATGTGCAAGTAAAGAGGAAGAAAGTAGAAGAAAGGAAGGAGAAAGAAGAAGAAAAAAGAAATAAAGGAAGATAAGGTTTCAAGAAAATTAAGGTTATGAAACTACCCTAATTTCTGCCTCTTTGTTTTGTTGTTTTTGTTGGTTTGAGTTGGGTTTAAAGTTGGCTTTGATTGTTATTTGGTTGTGGTCCATAATTGGAAATTTTAGTATTAAGGAAATGTTGGGGTTTTAGGGGAAATGCTGTCAAAAATTTCCCCAAAACCCTAAGTGAATTATTGGGCCATAACTTGGCCTAGAGTGCTCCGATTTAGGAAATTTCAGTTGGAGAGGAAACCTAAGACCTGTGACTACATTTTCTAAGAAGAGCCTAAAGTATTAAGATGATTTTTAAGATACTTGAATTTGGGTCTAAAGACTTTGTTGTGGTTATGTTTGAAAACGAGGCTTGAGTCCAGGTTATTTAGGACATATATGGAGTTCTGATACTCCAGTTGGATGATTCGATTGGAGAAGAACCTAGAAAGCGTAGCTACAAATAAGTAGCGAGACTAGTTTTAGAATTATGAAGTTAAGATCTGCGAAATCAGGTCTCACAGTCGGGTACTTGTATAATCAAGGCAAACAGACCAATTTGGCATTAAAATGCCATAACTTGAGTTTGGATGATTGAGTGGAGTGATTCGAGTTTTGAATAAAATAAATTCATAGAGGAACAAAGTGCATGAAGGAAACATGTTGAGATGTAGAATTCATTATACCAAGAAATTAAGGGAAGTCGGACCCTGTTTTGGGAAAGGATTTTCATGTCCTCTCCTATAAGATTTTGAGACATCCAAATGTCTCTTATATACTCCCAAAGTATTAGTGGAGATGGTTTTGTATGAAAATAAGTCAGTATTGTTAAACAATTTCAATCCAGCAACAACAGATAAAATGATGTAGATATTTGCAGCTGAGGATGATAGAGGGCGGCCCAGCGGTAGAACTAACAACGGCAAAGATGATTAGTAGAAAGTTGTATGCGTGTGGATCGGCCAGCGTGACGAGGTTGTGGTGGGTTACTTGACATAACAAGCTAATCCTGTAAACAATAGCTGGAGATCACGATGATCTAGGCAGAATGTCGAGGGTGAGGTGTGTGTAACCGGTCGCCAGGAATTTATTTCCCAGGGATCAACGGAGTCCTTGAGCAAGAGGTCTGGATGAAACGTGAGGAGGAGCGGGTACTAGTAGAGAGGAAAATAGGATGAAGAAGATTCTTTTCCAAAGCTAGTCTCCATTTTGATTTTATAGGCTGCTTGATAGTTGTAGTAGCATTTAATAAAAGTAAATGGTATTATAGCAGGTTTGAATTTAAACAGAAACTGTTTTGAATTCAAACACAAAACGGATTCTATAGGAGTTAATAAAATAATTCTATTATAACATGCACAAAACAGATTCTGACTTTGAATTCAAAATACAAAACGGTTGTTTTATATTTAAGCATTATTAGTTTGATTCAAAGAAAACCTTTTGGTATTTATTGCCATTTTATGACTTCAAAACCGATTTGATTTTAAAGGCTCAGAAAACTACGGGTTTTATTCGAGCTACAAATTAAATTAATTGAAGACAAAGCGAGATGTCCCGGTTTATACACCTTGGGAGAAGCCAAATCCACCGATTTACTTTGGACTCGGGCTTTGGCCCATTCCTTGTGACCTCCCCTTTTCTCAATCCATGTATAAGCCCATAAATGGGTTTCATATATAAACTAAAAAAACCTTGTCTTTGTTCCATGGGACCACAACTTTTGTTTTTGTTATTGAAAAAAAAACCCATTATTTTACAACAGAGTATAACTTAGCTAAGTGATAAAGAAATTGACCTAAAAGTTATATGATTTAATGCTAAATAATATCGAATAAATAGAATGGAATAATAAAAAACATGAATTCTAGCCATGTGAAGAAAATATAATACATGTATAGCTGCTATATAAAAAAGCATAGAATATATTCATATGATGACAAGAGATATGTGAAAGTACTCTTTATGAAGATGAGAATAATGGATAGTGAATATCTCATATGCATACATGATAACACTAGTTATTCATGTATATGGAATATGTATTGAAAACGTAATAAATCTGATTGTCGGAGTAGATGAATAGATGGGCATGCATATTAGAATCTGATTACTACAACATATAGATATAGTTGTAGTTTGGGTCCCCTACTAGTGATCAGTTAGGTCAAGCAATACGGTACAAATAGAATCCTTTGTTGCATACAATGATAGTACCCTCGGGTACATACAGTCCTTTCTCGTATCCACATCTTTGGAAAATGCAGGCATGACACATGTAAAAAAAAAGATGAAGAAATATGGATAAATGAGACATGAATCGTAAACATAGGAAGTAATTTGTAATATATAATAGAAATATAAAATAGACGAATAGTCATGAATACTATGACTAAAATGATGTAGATTCGATAGACAAAGCACAGGAAGTTAACATAGCACATGAGATTAACATAATGAATTAAATTATCTAATTGTGGTAAGTTCATGGATTATTGTAACTTACAAATTTATAAGATTATATATATATATATATATATATATATATATATATATATATATATACTCTTTCTATATATATATATATATATATATATATATATATATATATATATATATGCATAGCAGAGATTGTATGAGTATTAGAATGTGATAATCATGATAGTGGTCATCCATGCATACGGATCCTTACTAAGCTTTATGCTTAGCACGGGTGTTGTAGGTCTGCAGTGCGAAGGTGGCTAGAGAGCAGGACATTCCACTTGACATCAAAGGCCACCTTAGTGATAGGTTCCCACTTGCAGTGTTTCTATTTAAAGTTTTATTCTAAGCAATATGTTATATATAAACTTTTGGGTATAATGAAAATGATTTGTAAATAATATGTATATTTTATTTTGAATGCCTCAAACATTGGGGTATGATAATATGGTTTTTCAATATATGTTAAATTATATAATTATATTTCAAGGAATGTTTTAGAACTGCTCAGTTAATCAGGTTTAGAGTTTACAATTTCGTGACACCCTTTCCTAACACAAAGGTGCCAGGTTGGGGTGTCACGTGAATGGAAATGCAGGAAAGGCTAGAGGCAGGACATTCCACATCAACATCAAAGGCCACCTTAGCGATAGGTGCTCACTTGCAGTGTTTCTATTTAACGTTTTATTATGAGCAATATGTTGTGTATAAACTTTTGGAGTCTGATGAAAAGTTTATAAATAATATGTAAGTGATATTTTTAGATACCTCGAAACATTTGGGTATGATAGTATGGTTTTGTAATATATGTTAAATTATGATTATATTTCAAGGAATGTTTTAGAACTGCTCGATTAATCGAGGTTTAGAGTGGTTCGTGACACCCTTCCTAACACGGAGGTGCCCAGGTTGGGGTGTCATGAGTGGTGAATATCGAGCGAGGGTTTGAGGCTACGGATAGGGTAGATGAAGCCCAGTATGTGTATAGTAATGTGTTGGCCTGATGTGGATGTATTTGTTTCTTAATAGGATGGATCGTCCCTCCTGATCAGCGGAAGAGAGGTTGAGAGTGTTAACCCCGGGAGGGCAAGGGTTATCCCGCCGGATCCTTGAATCTTCAGTGAAGCGTGCTCTAGCTAGAGCCAGCGGAAGCTGTGAGAATATTGCCCCTAAGCATGGCTCGGGTATTGGACGGAGGCCCGAGCTGCTCTGGGCTCCAATAGATATGGTAAGAAGACATAGAGCAGAGGAATTCCATGGGACAAGCATGGAAGAGTCGGATAAAGCTGAATACTGGTTAGAAAAGCTACAAAAAGTATTGAAGGAAGTTGGATGCTCTCCCCGTCGAGAGGAGTGTACGGAGTCTCGCTGTGCGAGAGTGAGGCATATAATTTGAGTGGAAATTGGTGCTGAAAGTGTCAGGATTCCAGTTCCCATGCGCTAGGATTTCTTTGTCAGAGTTCGGGGTAAGTACATTACGGATATGTATGGGAGACTGATGGGAAGCAATTCTAAATTTGAAGCAAAGAAATTTTTAGTATGAGTATGAAAATTAATTTAGCCATCTCGATAGTATGTACCTGAGTGGAGTCCTCACACAAAGCATTTCAATGTCACCTTGATTTGAAGATGGATTGAATGAGTTCATAAAGAGGTATTTGCTTTTTGTTATGTAATGTCCCAAAAATAGCCTTTTGTTTTATTATTTTACTTTATAGTATTTTAGGTTATTATTATTATTTTTATTCTATTTGTTATGTTATAGGTTTTAGGTGATAGAAATATTGATAAGTGAGTGTAATTAGAATAAGTGAAAGGACTAAAATGAAGAAAAAATGAGAAAAGAATGCAAAGAGATGTGAAACAAGGCCTTGTAATGGATAAGAGGATAAGCCCAAATTGGTCTTAGAATGGAATTTATTTTCATGTTTTGAAAAAGGGAGAGAGCTAGGGTTATGTGTTCTTGAGAAGAGCCATTGTTGGTGATTTCTCTCCATTTGTTCAAAGTTTTGCAAGAAAGAAGAAAAAGGAAGCTTGATTGGAAGGTTTTAAAGAGGTAAAGACAAGTTCTCCTTTTGATTATTAGGAAAGTCCTAACTCATTTTCCTTTTTGTGCTTTGGGAGAACCTAACTCTTCCATCTTTGGGTAATTTGTTCTTGAATTGGATTTGTAATGCTTTGGATTGTTTTTGATTGGCTTGTGGGGTCTTAAAGACCAAGAAGTTTAAAAAGAGATGCATAGGTTTTGAGAGGGTGGCACTTGATTTTTTTTTTCTAAAACTTAGTGTTTTGTTTGGCCATAACTTGGCCTCTTGAACTCCAAATTGGATGATTCCAATTTGAGATGGTGCATAAGAATCATGGCTGAAAATTTCTAAAAGAAATAGAGACCTAAAGAAAGTAGTCAAGAAAGAACAACTATGTTGGTGTTTCTGAGATGAACCAATCTGAGTCTAGAAACAAAGAAAAATTTGTGTTGTGTCATGTTTTGTTTTGGCCATAACTTAGCCATTAGTCATTCAAATTGAGTGATTCTGGTTGGGGAAATAACCTAAGAGGTAAACCTACGAAAGTATGGAAGGTGCAATAAACTTGACCCTAAGTCCCCTGTTTTTGAGACTGGAGTGAAAATATAGGTAAGCTGCTTGGTGTTTTGGCCATAAGTTAAGTTGTAATGATCCAAATGAGATTATTCCAATTTCTACTGAAAATAGACTCATATAGATATTATTTTCTTGAAGGAAGTTTGGGAAAAATATGGCTCATATGTTCCTAGAAAATTTTGTAAATGAAGGTGTATTGAGTAGAAATCAACCCTAACCAGAAACCCTAGCATGCACGACTTGTTTTTTCTTTGTTTGTTCTCTGATTGTGACGTATTTGTGTTGGATTAGGGGCTGGTGATGATTAAACCTGAGCAAAAATCGAGTTGAATAGGAGACAAGAATCGTCCATCTTTTGGTTTGTTTTCACATTTCTCTTATTGTTTTTACGCATTTGTGTTTTATTTTGTCATTAAACTGAAGTGTTGATATAAAAAAATCTGCATGTCTTACAGGTTTGAACCATAAATAAATTGGTTTGGGTGTTGGTTAATTGATCTGAGTGGATTAACATGAAAAAGGGAAGGCAATGTATGTTAATGCAAGAATCATGTGTAGTCGAATGTGTATTGGTGTGTATGGTTCGGTTTTGGTGCAAAATTACTACATGGATGTGTTTTTATGAGATTATGTGTAATTTTTGTGTGCAGAATTATTGACTTGGAATAAATTGGTTGTTAAAATGGGTTAATCAGATAGTTAACATAGTGGTAAAGTAGGCATATTGGTTGTAAACTTGCGTTATTGTGAAATTCTTGTGAATATAATCTATGCTTTTACTATGACTAATTATTAATGCCCTTAAAGAAAATGTTAGTCGTCATATTCGAGTTAGGGATATATTGATATATCAATAAGGATAAATGTAGCAGTACTGCGAATGATATGTTTTATAGTGACCTCTGCGTCAAGTAGCTTAGTGGGACAGTATCGGTAGTGCGCACAAAAATGTAATGTAAAAATAACCGGTCTGCCGCCCGGTGGGATATCTGAGTTATTAAAAGTGTTAAACATTATGACCTAGCGGAAGCGTGTCGGTGATTCTATTATCCTTGGCACCAAAATTTCGAGTTAGATTCGTTTTAAAGAGACTGGAAATTATTAATAAACGTGTGAATTGTGTTGTGACGAAAATGCGAGTATATGCGAGCATGAAAGATGTGAATTATCATGTTTTTATATGCGAGGTAAAATGAATGAACGTTAAACTAATATAAAATGTTACATATATAAATATTGCATTGATCACATGAGCAGTATGCTGAAATGTTGTTTGGAAAATATGCTAAATGTAGTTGTGACGAGTAATGTATGCACATGAATATTATTTATATGTATATACATGTTGTGTTGATTGTTTGACATAGGAATAGAAGCGTAAAGAACCCGCAAGCTGAAAATGCTTGGCGCATTGATTTCTCACGCAGTGCAGTGTAGATAGTGGCGGGAGCTAAAGGCCAGTCGAGGCATAAGTCAGTCATACGAGTTCGAGTTGATGGCTTAAAGTCATCCATTTTTAGTCCATTTTTTAAGTTGATTTCTATAAAAAAAAGTGGTTATATGCAGAAATGTGGAATAACTCACCAAACTCTTGTGCGTGAAATTGATAGAAAGAGTGCGAGTAAAAGGAGAAAATTAGGTAACCAGGGTTCTTCGCAACTAAACATTGAAGTCGCGACAAGGAAAAGAAGTCGTGACATGAGAGATGCACAAGAAAGAAAAGACTGGATGTCGCGACGTCCTGACAGGAATGAAGAACTTACATCAAGGTCGCGACCACAAAACCCCAGTCGCGACACAAGGGCAATTATAGGAAGAAACGATGAGTGCTTACTTGAAATTCCAAGTCGGTCACGTACGAGGTTAATGGAAGGATGAAAACCGGTGCGACACAATTTAAGATTGAATGGTGGAAGGCATAACAATAGATGGAAGTCACGACAAGGAAGAGAGGTCGCGACACAAAATCTTCAAAGGAGTGAACATTGAAGTCGCGACATCGGCGACTCGAGGGTGGTCCTAGGGTTCGTATGTCGGAGGCGGTGTCTGAGGAATTTAGATCATGACGTTATTTGGTCGCGACCAGAAGATGAACCTTCTTGAGAGAATGGATAAGTGATAAAGGTTTCTGTGTCGCAACACAAAATTGATGTCGCGACAACAACAAGTCACCACGGGGCCCTAAAGCGAGGTCTTTACAAGAGGCGAAGTCAGCTGCGACTTTGTATAAGTTGAACCTGCAGGGAAAGTAGGTCGTAGAATTTGATGTCGCGACATCATTGCTTGATGAGACCTGAATTATGTCACGACTCGTGAGTTCTACGACCAGCATGAGGCTTGACTTAGTTGCAACTCAAATTCCCGAGTCGCTATTTGGATAGACAAAATGCAAGGAACAAGCGATGTCGCCACGAGTCAAGATTCGCGACATAGGAAGAGGTGAAAGGAACTAAATATAAGTCATGACTAAGTGAAAGCTGCTGCTACCAGACGCTGAGACAAGTAAAGTCGCGACGTGGAATTGGTGTCGCGACCTAAAAACAGCTCACAAGCAGATAAGTGAAGTCGCGACAAGGAAACAATGTCGTGACATCAAGAGACGAGTCGTGACCTGAAAATGGAGTCCACTGTGCGAACAACCCCGATTGGGCCAATTTTCTGAAATCCACAAGATGAAGCGCATCAAAGTTAGATTTGACTTGAACCCTATAAATAATAAATCTTATTGAAGGATAGGCTCTTGGCGGCTCAGTGAAAGTCGGGTAATTTGAAGGCTCTTGTATTTTAATTTTCCTTTTCTTTTTATTTTTTCTAGTTTAATATTTTAGTAGATGTTATTTCCTTTGAATTTACGGATCACGGATGTTATTTATTAAAGTTGAAGTGAATACGAGGAATGCTATTTCCTTAATTCTTTGGATCGTCACGAAGTCAAACAAATTTTGGAATTCGAACTTCCAGTTTCTGATTTATAGTAGCTCTCTTGATCATGGAGCTACAGTTAGTGTAATTAAGTAATTGAGAAGCTCAGCTTCCATTGAAAGAACTCTATTGTTAGAAATCATCTTTCCTGTAGAAAGTATCATTAACTTCTAAGCTGTCAGTTTGTAAATCTATTTCCTGGTTCTGAATATTTAAGTATTTGATCTCAATATCAGTGTCACAATACCCCGCAATCAAGTTGTCTCATGCTTTGATTTCCAGGAGGCCCTCTGAGTGACACAGAGAAGGCAATCTTGAGAGTGGTGAACAATTTCTTGAGGGTATGCGAACCTGATATTGGAGAACTAATGAGCTCTGTGAATTTTAATCGATAAATCCTCTTCTCGCGAAGCGAGTAATGAGTTGAATGACTTATCAATTAAAACAAGCAGAGAGGTCACCTCGAGTCGACGAGTGAGTTCAATCCGAGTGTTAGCAGGATCCCAATCAAGGAACGAATGAGCTGTTTCAATTTGGAGGAAGAAGCCGGTGAAGTAAGCCTTGCTATATCTATGTCTTAGGAGCTAGGTTTTGCGGTCCGGTATTAGAGTATGAAGTATTGAAAAGAAAATACCGAGCAAGAGCAGCGATTACAGTAATTATCTAATCCTCTGTTTTCGAAAGAAACAGGGAAGATTGGATGACGAAAAGTGACGTTAAGGAGAGATCCAAGTTGCACTACCATTGTCCTTGGGCCAGTTCCAAATACGTGGTTCAGAAGTAAAGCTACGAGTGAGTATGCGGAATTGAAGTTTCAATGCCATTAGTTTCAATGCTCCCTTTAAGATAAGCGTCGATTAATTCTTTATTTTAGATTTTTCGACCTTATTTTATTTTGTTCTTGGATTTACATATCTTTAGTTTTTTGCATCTTATGGTTTACTAAATAGATTCCATTTACTCGAGTCTGAATAGTATAGAGTTCGAGTAGTTAGGGTAGTTGATTGAGAATTCTTGAGATGCATTGGGAATGATCGCAGAAACACGTTAGATTTTACTCTTTATGCGGCACATTGCACTTGCGATGTAATAGACTTGACCCGTATTTTTAAATCATGAATATTAAGAAAATTATTTTGTCAAGCAAATGTATCCCAAAATAACATGGATATAAGAAATGTAAGACTCTTGTAACTATGTTAATTTGAAGTCTAAGTCTATAGAAACAAAGGAACCTGACAAGTTACATAACTCTGTTCTTAGGGGATTAGGCAATAATCCTTTGAAGTAATAATATTTATAAATTTGTATATGTCATTTTGGTCAGAAACGAAGCATCCCAGTATCCGTTTCATGAATACCACTTCATTTCATGATATCAAGTGATTATTTTTGTGGAAATCAAAGATGTTTAAGTCTTCATGGATAGTAAGGGGGTGAACTCCAGTAATATTTTGTAAATGTTTTGGAAAGGCATGGAATGCCATTTTGTATCAATAAGGTTGTACTAAAGAATAGATATGAGCCATCTTGAAATGATATGATGTATATTTCTCTAATGAATGTATTAGTAATGATATCATATATTCATATATATATGTTTATATGAAATGTATTTTGTGAATGGTTTCATGCGGTCCTCGTCTGCGGATTCGGTTCCTTGGTCGGGTCGGGCTCGGGCTGCCCATGTTACTTCTCTCCTAGCATAGCTGAATTTTTATCAGTTGGTGCAGGTAGCAATGAAAGTGGAGAAATCTGGTGACGGATAAAGATTTCGGAAAGGAAGCTTTCTAGAGGGCTTATTTCTCCACATGGTAAGAGCCGGAGAGTCCCTGAGGCGAGTTAGTACATAGTTACGCACAAGGGGGGAAGAAGACAAGGAAATACAGTAGTACCTAGTACTAGTAGAGGTGCTTCAACGGGACTAGGAGAAACTCCAGAGTGCCCTCATTGCCATCGACGACATTTGGGAGTTTAGATTGTTGACAGGAGGGTGCTTTAGATGTGGAAGTACAGAACATTTTATGGAAAATTGTCCCCCGATAGTCAAGGGATGTGGAATCCTCGTAGTAATAGCAAGGGGTCCGGCACCACTATCAACTCGAGATGAGAGTAGGAGTCAAAGGGCGAGCCCGACGCAAAGACGAGAGCCGCATTGATGTCAAGGCGGTAGATGCGTCCTATGAATTCGGCGCAACCACGAGCATATGCGCGAAGCTCGTGAGGATCGAGAGCACCCAGTAATTGCTGGATTAATTTCACTTTATGGTATTGGAAATGCATGCATTAATATACAGCTGATCTACTCCATTCATATGTATGCACATTGAGCAAGTGTTCGATAAGGTAGCTTGTGGTGGAGCAACTATCATATGATATGCATGTAACCAGTCCTTTGAAGCACAATGTCAATGTGAATAGGATGTACAGAAATTGCCCCATAGTTATCCAGGATAGAAAATTTTCAACTGATTTGATTGCTCTGCCTTTCCTAGAATTTGATTTGATTAAGGTATGGAATTTGAGTTATCCCCAAGCATAAAGCTATACTAGATTGTCAAAAGAAGATAGTAGTGTTGAGGTGCTCTGACCAGTCAGAGGTGATAGTACAGGGCATTAGATCTAGCGCGATGTCTAATGTGATCTTAGCTATGCAGGCTAGGAGATTTATGAGGAAAGGATGAGAGACATTTTTAGCCTTGATACTTGACTCTAAGAGAGGTCAAGTAGATGTGGAAAAGATTCTAGTAGGAAGGGAATTTCCAGATGTATTCCCTGAAGAGTTACTTGAAATTCCACTTGAGAGGGAGGTGGACTTGTCCATAGAGATTGTACCAGGAACAGTCCCGATTTCTCGGGCACCTTACAGGATGGCTCATTATGAATTAGAAGAGTTGAGGCTGCAGTTATAGGAGTTGTTGGATAAAGGGTTTATTAGACCTAGTGTTTCTCCTTAGGGTGCACCTGTTTTATTTGTGAAGAAAAGGGATCGCACATTGCGAATGTGCATTGATTATGAAACGGTCAAATAAAATATGATGAAGAGCAATGCTTGAATTTGCCTAGAATATAAGATTTATTTGATCAGTTGAACAGAGTAGGTATCTTTTCTAAGATAGATATGCAATCACGGAGTACTACCGATTCAAGTAAAGATCTTGTCTCATGGAAAGGCAGTATTCAGGACGCAATATGGTCATTACGAGTTTTTAGTAATGCCTTTTGGGTTGACGCGTGCACCAACAGCATTTAAGGATTTGATGAATAGGGTGTTTCGACCCTAGCGAATGGTTGTGGTAGTGTTTATTGATGATATATTGGTGTATTCCAAGAATGAGGAAGAGCATGAATAGCATTTGAGGATAGTTCTACAAACTTTGAGAGAAAATCAGTTGTATGCCAAGCTGCGTAAATGTGATTTTTGGCTAAAGGAAGCTTTCTTCCTAAGCCACATTGTCTCTGCTAAAGGAATTAAAGTTGATCCAGCTAAGATTGAAGCTATTGTGAGGCTGGAAGCCGCAACGAAATGTGAAGTGAGGAGTTTTGTGGGGTTAGCCAGATATTATAGAAGATTTGTGAACGACTTTTCTGTCATAGCATCTCTACTAACCAAACTGCTTAGAAAAGATGTGAAGTTTGAGTGGAATGACAAGTGTCAAGCTAGCTTTAAGCAGTTAAAGAAATTACTAATTGAAGCTCCAGTGTTGACACAATCGACCTCGGGTAAAGAGTATACCCTGTACAGTGATGCTTCAAGCATAGGTCTGGGATGTGTGTAATTCAAGATGGTAAAGTTGTGGCCTATGTATCTAGGCAGTTGAAGCTTCCTAAGAAGAATTATCCTACTCATGACCCGAGGTTAGTTGCGATAGTGTTTGGCACAATATGGCGACACTACTTATATGAAAAGTGTAGAGTTTACACGGACCTGAGAGTGAGAGTACCAGTGACTCGAGAAAGAGTTGAATTTGACAGCGGAGATGGTTAGAGTTGTTTAAATACTATGTTGCATAATTATTGTGATTACCATATCGGGAAAGCGATGTGGTGGTTGATGCGTAGCGGAGAAAGACAATGATAGCTATCCAGCTAATACGGTGATTGAATAACAGTTGATGGAGCTTGCTAGCTCAATTAAGAGCTGGTTGCTCTTAAGCGAGATGATTATAGTGCTCAAAGAATGATAAAGAGAGTTGTAGGAAAAGATTCGGTGGTCAAAGATGGAGTCGAGAGTGAGTTTTCGGTAAAAGCGGATAGGAGCTTGTATTTCAGAGATAGATTATGTGTGCCAGCTAACAGTGAGCTAAAGAAAGAGTTGTTACATGAAGCTCATAACTCAGTGTTTATCATGCATCCCGGAGGCGATGTACCAGGATTTGAAATAAAAATATTGGTGGAAAGGTATGAAAAAAGATGTATCGGATTATGTGTCTAAGTGTTTGACGTGTCATCAAGTCAAAGCTGAACACCAGGTGCCATCAGGCTTGTTGAATCCTATTCCAATTCCACAATGGAAATGGGATAATATAGCTATGGATTTCGTATCCAGGCTCCCCATTACGCAGAGGAAGCAGGATGCTATTTGAGTGATAATTGATAAACTCACGAAGTCGGCCTATTTTGTACCAGTTCGGATGGACAATTCTATGGATCGACTAGCTAAGCTATATGTGGATGAAATTGTCCGATTGCATGGTGTTCTATTGACAATTGTGTCGGACCGAGACCCAAGATTTACATTAAGATTCTGAAATGAGTTACAATCAGCATTGGGCATAGTCTCGAATTTCGATCTGACTTTTCACGATGAGACGAGGATGAACGGTCGAGAGGTTTATTCAAATGCTCGAAGATATGCTTCAGGGATGTGTAATGGAATTTCCTGGAAGTTGGGATAGGTATCTTCCGTTTATGGAATTTTCCTGTAACAACAGTTATCAATCAAGCATTGGCTTGGCACCATATGAGGATCAATATGGCCGGAGATGTAGAACTCCTGTATGTTGGACATAATTGAATGAGCATAAAGTGATTGGTCTAGACATAGTAAAAGATATAGAAGAGAAAGTTCAGGTATTTGGCAAAGGTTAAAAGTTGCTAGTGATCGACCTCAAATCATATGCCGATTTGAAAAGGAAGGACATTGAATATGAGTGGGTGATAAGTGTTCCTAAAGGTATCTCCATGGAGGAAGATGCTTAGATTTAGGAAGAAAGGGAAGAATTTGAGTTCGAGGTTCATTGGCCATATGAGGTTTTAGAAGGCGGGCTAGTGGGATGTCGTTTGGCTTTCCTCTAGAAGTTAGCCAAATTGCATGATGTATTTCATGTCTATGCTACGAGAAACGAGATAAGATGAATCGCATATCCTACCCGTGCAAGAAGTGCAAGTGCATCAAGATTATTCCTATGATGAGGAGCCAAAAGCTATATTCGCTCGAGAAGTGAAACAGTTGCGGAATAAGCAGGTACCATTGGTAAAAGTGCTCTGGCAACACCACGGTATGGAAGAAGCAACATGGGAATCAGAAGCGACAATGAGGACTCAGTACCCACATCTTTTTTATCCAGGTATGAATTTCAAGGACGAAATTCTTTTAGGGGGGGAAATTGTAACATCCAAAATTATACCCTAATAGTTTTATGACATTTTAAAAGTAAAATGGAAGTCAAATTGTGTTTTTCTAAAATTTCCAGGATAAGTATGAAAAATGATTTAATCAGAATTTTTAAAGAAGTACAAAGGATAAGTGGTAAATTATCAACTTAAGGACTTAAGGACATTAAGCTAGAGATTGTATGCTATTGTAGGAATTTGATAATTAGATGTGTAAAGTAAATAACCATGGAGGACTAATATACAACGGATGGAAAATTAGAGCTAAATGCCTTTTGCAGGCAGCCTTATAACAAGTGAAAGATAAGACCAAGATTTGTCTCTGGAAATCATTTTTCCCATTTTGGTTTGGGAAGCTAAGGCATTGGTGGTAGTGTGAAGGAGACCAAATTGGTTGCTCAATCCATTTCCATACTCTCCATGTGCAAGTAAAGAGAAGAAAGTAGAAAGAAAGGAAGAAGGAAGAAGGAAGAGAAAGAAAGAAGAAAGAAGAGAGGAGAGAAGGTTTCAAGAAAATTAAGGTTAGGAAACTACTCTAATTTCTCCCTCTTTATTTTGTTGTTTTTGTTGGGTTTAAAGTTGGTTTTGATTGTTATTTGGTCGTGGTCCTCAATTGGAAATTTTAGTATAAAGGAAATGTTGGGGTTTTAGGGGAAATGCTGTCAAAAATTTCCTCAAAACCCTAAGTGAATTATTTGGCCATAACTTGGTCTAGAGTGCTCCGATTTAGGAAATTTCAGTTGGAGAGGAAACCTAAGACATGTGACTACATTTTCCAAATAGAGCCTAAAGTATTAAGATTAATTTAAGACCCTCTAATTTGGGTCTAAGACCAGTTACTTACTTTGTTTGAAAACGGAGCGGCCCGGTTGTTGGGGACATATCTAGAGTTCTGGTACTCTAAATTGGATAATTCCAATTGGAGAAGAACTCTTAGAACCATAGCTTCAAATAAATAGAAGGAAATAGTTCAAGTTGAGATGCAGAATCAGATTATACAGTCATTGCTTTATTAGCTTGACAAACAGGTTTTATTATAAAATGTCATAACTTGAGTTTGGATGATTCAAATGGAGCGGTTCCAATTTCTGAGTAAATTAGATTCATAGAGGAACAAAGTTCATGAAGGAAACATGTTCAGATTTTGAAGTCATTGTATCCAGAATTAAGGGAAGTCGGACCCTGTTTTGGGAAAGGATTTTCATGTCCTCTCCTATAGGATTTTGAGACATCCAAATGTCTCTTATATGCTCCCAAAGTATTAGTGGTGATGGTTTTGTATGAAAAAAGTAGGTATAACTTAGCTAAGTGAGATAAAGAAATTGACCTAAAATTTATATGATTTAATGCTAAATAATATGGAATAAATAGAATGGAATAATAAATGACATGAATTCTAGCCATGTGAAGAAAAGATAATACATGTATAGTTGTTATAAAAAAATGCATAGAATATATTCATATGATGACAAGAGATATGTGAAAGTACTCTTTATGAAGATGAGAATAATGGAAAGTGAATATCTGTATCATTACATGATAACACTAGTTATTCATGTATATGGGATATGTACTGAAAACGTAATAAATCCGATTGCACCTTATGACGGTAGATGGATAGATGGAGGCTTGTCTGTGGAATCTGATGCTACGACATACAAATATAGTTGGCCTAGTTTGGGTCCTCTTGTGATCGTTTAGGTCCTCTGATCTGATACGAGATAGAGATCATTGTCGCATATAGTGATGAATGCCGCAGAGTGCATTATAGTCATTTCATTATCCCTTCTTTTTTTGAAAATGTAGGCATGACACATGTAAAAAAAGAAAGATGAAGAGATATGGATAAATGAGACATGAATCATAAACATAGGAAATAATTTGTAATATATAATGGAAATATAAAATACACGAATAGTCATTAATACTATGACTAAAATGATATGGAATTCGATAGACAAAGCATAGGAAGTTAGCATAGTTGATAGAGATTAATATCTTTTGAATTAAATTATCCTAATTGTGAAGTAAGTTCTTGGATTATTGTAGCTTAAAAGTTTATAAGATTATATATATATAACATATATATATATATATATATATATATATATATATATATATATATATATATATGCATAACAAGTTGTATGAGTATTAGAATGTGATGATCATGGTTAGTGGTCATCCATGCGTAAGGATCCTCACTAAGCTTTATGCTTAGCACGGATGTTTATCCGTGTAGGTACCGAGAAGGCGGCTAAAGAACAGGACATTCTACATCAACATCAAAGGCCACCTTAGTGATAGGTGCTCACCTACAGTGTTTCTATTTAATGTTTTATTCTGAGCAATATGTTTATTATATAGACTTTTAGATTTTAATGAAAAGGATTTGTAAATAATATGTAAGTAATATTTTGAATGCCTCAAACATTGAGGTATGATAGTATGGTTTTTCAATATATGTTAAATTATATGATTATATTTCAATGAATGTTTTAGAACTGCTTAGTTAATCAGGTTTAAAATCTACAATTTCGTGACACCCTTTCCTAACACAGAGGTGGCAGGTTGGGGTGTCACAGCGGTGGAGGTACCGAGAAGGCGGCTAGAGAACATGACATTCCACATCAACATCAAAGGCCATCTTAGCTATAGGTGCTCACCTGTAGTGTTTCTATTTAATGTGATCAATATGTTGTATATAAACTTTTGGGTACAATGAAAAGGATATGTAATGTAAAACCCGAGAAAATTTTAATTTTTCTGAAAAATAGCAAAAATAGGAAAATTGCCGAAATGGTTCAGGGAAGCCTGAAAATTTTTCTAGATCTTAGATTACAAACCGGACTTCACCATTGGATTCGTCTGGTGAAATCTAGTTACCCATAAAATTTTCATCAAATTCCGACACAGTCGGAATTTTCACATTTTTCAAGGTGACGGGTGTCTAATGACACCCCAAAAACAGGATTTTTGGGAAAATTTCAAAAGTTGAGAAATAATTTAAGTAAAGTTCAGTTTAAAATAATTTGAACTGAAATCGGGATGAAATAAATCGTTTCAGGGCATAAATGGGCCCGAACGAGTTGTGACACGTGGCGCGACGTGGGCTAAGCATTTAAAACTTAAAGATATGTTAAAAAGGTGAAATGAAGAAAAAAAAGAAGGAAAAAAATCATTTCTTTCTTTTGGTTATTGAGAAGAGAGGAGAAAAAAAGAAAAATTTAAACTTCTCTTTTCGATCTACGGAGTTACATCGTTCGAATTCGTCGGGCCAAGAACAAAAGTTCATCACACTGCAGAGGGCTATGCGTGGGTGCCAAAAACATGAGATTCTGGAGGATTCAATAGCGAGGTGGAAATCAAAGGTTTCGGGTTTAGGAAGTGTCCACGGGACTTCCTAGAGTTTCTTCTACGCTCTAAAAGGTAGTGATTCTTCCTGCTTTGGTTTATTTTCCACTAGGGGCTGTTTGGTTAAGTTTTAATGCCCTAAGGGGCTGTTTGGCTGTTTTTTCCCTAAGGGACTGTTTGGCAAAATAATGGGTTATGGGAATAGTGCCCTGTTTTGACCTTATATGATGTCCAGTTTTTGCGGCTGATTTTTAGTTAGAAAAATGGAGAATTTTGACTAGTATCCTTCAAGGAAATTGTAGCCCTATATGAGAACTTGATGTTAGGTTTTTGAAGCACCAGAGTGAGCATCCTCTTCGAGTTATGGTCAGTTTCGGAATTTGCCATAGGCTACTGTTTTAGTAGAACCTACTATCCAGTTTTAGGACTGATTTTCTTTTGAGGAAGGGTAGAATTTGGACTACTATCCTTCAAGGAACTTGTAGCTCTATCTGAAAACTTGATGTTAGCCTTTTGAATCACCTAAATTGGACCTCTATATCTCATGTTATGGTCCATTTTCCGGGACTGCTATAGCTTAGGCTGTTTAATGATTTGTGTCCAAATTTTTGCCACAATTGGTATATGATTGTAGTATATCATTACTTGAATTGAGTGATATACTTGGTTGAAATTGTGTTAAAGTCAAATTATGTGTTCTAATGGTTTGAAAAACATTTATGCATTTATTATTATGAACAAGGTCATTCCATGGCAGGTTGTAGGCTAATTGTGGACATGGTGTCTGATTAAGCCCTGAAATTATAAGGTAGTCATTGTGATTGGTGATGACTTGTAGATATCCAATATAGGTGTGAAAAATATGTTGACATATGGGTCTTTAAATATATTATGAATGGATGTAAATTATGTGTTTGATATAATTACCCATGATACTTAGTATAAAGTATGGAATGTAAATGTTTCATGTAGTGTTCCTTATACATGTAACATGAGGTACATGCATTGGAATTTTTGCATTGCATATGCACGGGGACACCGCATTGTGTTGGGTGTGTGTGCATAGTTATGATCATTCATCATTCTTGGTGAATGTGTAGTGAGCTCAGTAATGGAATGATATCCAAAATTAGTCTCATGGTTCATAGCATAGAAAAATACGTGTGTTAGCATGCTTGAAGGGATAGATGCCCTATCGGTGAAAACCGGTAGTTGCGGTTAGACATGATCAAGCGGCATTAGAGCCGTAAAAATGTTGAGAGGCGTGAAGCGTCTGCGGTGAAAACACAAATCAGTGGCCCTAAATGCATAAACACCGGGATTTACTAAATAAATGAACATTGGAGTTTATCAATGGGTTTTGATTTATATAAAAAAAAAAGATTTTGTTTTTTGGAAAAAGGGTCATTCGTTAAACATCAGTAGCGGGTTTTTCGCACTTAGCATATCGTGTGTGGGAGTTGGTTGGGACTCGGGACATAGGGCATGATGAGTCATCTCATTCATGACATGTAGTATTCATGGTAGGATTGCATATTCTATGTGGAGATATGTGTATGATGTGATTAATAGATTGCATGTGCATAGGTGGGAGCCTGTATAGGTTATTCTCTATTGGCATTGCTCACCGCCATAGGACCCCCTTTCGGGTGTAAGGTCTGCACGAATGGGCTGGCTCTCAAATGGTGTGATTACGAAGAAGGCAGGCTGTGAGCCTTGATAAATATTTTGTAAAATGCTTTGGACAAATAGTTCCTAGCATGTATTTTTGTATAAAGAATTGTAATTAAATTCTTTGACTATTGCCAATATAATTCGGGTGTAATAATGGTAAGAGGGTCATTGATCGGACTCTTACAATTTGTATTAAGTGTATTATTATCACATTTTCAGCAAATATGAATGAATGGGTCCCAGTGAAGGGATGGGTTGAGTGGTGCCAAAGTAACTGGTGTCCACAGTAATTGGTGGTCCTGAGACTATATGTTCTATATAAGAGTGTTGTAATAAACTTTTATGGACTATTGCTTGATATAGTTGTATGTGGGGATATGGAAAAAATGGCCCGTATTGTGGTCGTACTACTTTTGAGGCCATGGATAGGTCATGGATGCTATTATACATGTTATTTTGGGTGAGAGCTCCCCATACACAAAAGTGAGTAATTTGATTTTAGTTAAATCATGGGTCTGGAAAAGGGACACGGTGGTGTGGTGTCGGGTTATGGCAATCCACAAGTCTTTAAGTTAAATATGTAAGTGATATTTTGGATGCCTCAAACATTGGGGTATGATTGATCGGGTTTAAAATGTAGTGTGCGAGGCCCGGAACACGTGCTCAAATGCGGAGGCTTAGAGGTTAAGTGGGCCTAGTGCCGATCTTTGGGCCCTTAGCAAGCATCCCAGACACGGGCCGAAATGAGGCTGAGTCACTATTAAAAGGGTTTGGTAATGCTAGTCAGACTAGTACTAAAGGGAAAATACCCAATCTCCTGAATTAGAAAAGTAGAGGATGTTCTAATTATTTGCCCATCAATTATCCATATTAATCGGTTAACAATAGGAAAATCTCTCACCCGATGGGAGAAATATTCGTATCATCATCCCATTTAGGAAAATTATCTTGATCATCCGTATAAATGCCAGGCTGCCCCATCGGTGAAAGGTCGCACAAACTTCATTCCTAAGCGGTTGATCTTCTCTTCCATGGAAGAGCGCTTAGGCATCGGAGAGAATAAAGGCCCAGCCAATCCTTTTTGTTTCTTGTTTTTACAAAGGAGCCCGACATCCAGAGTCAGCGGACCGGCCCAGCAATTCTAGCACGCTCTAGCCCAGTTCCGGTTGAAAAAGCATCATCAGTTTGGACAAACAGATGAATATATGAACAAACAACATCCCTTTATAAGCACAAAATTGTGAAACGAGGCTTGACAATTTTTTTACCTAAAACTGACGTCATCCCGATAAATAACATAGCCTCCCATCCATCAAATGTCATGCTAAAACATATTAGAAAAAGAAGGATAAATAATTAATAGATCAAAATCTGAAAATATGATTACAAGCACCAAACAAACCCAAATACTCTCATCATTCATTGTTTCACAAAAGAAAAGGAATGGAGCCATGGAGGAATTAATATTAGTCATCTCACCAAATAGAAGGGCCCAGCATTTGCAATGGTTGCATTTTGAAGGTGCCGGCCGAAGGATTATGATCATAAAATGCAAATCTCTAAGCCAAAGCATCATTCTTGGCGAATGAAAGCCTAAAAAAACTGATCTCCTGAAGCCAACCATGTCAATCCGAGTCCATGCACCTCTTTGTACCCAATTGATAGCATAGACTACTTAAGCCCACGACCATCGCGATTCGAGGATGGCGTAAGCAATGGCGCACCGGTGGTGCCCAGCCTAAGGCATAAATGAATAGCCCAGAAGCATTCTGAGCGGAGGATTGCTTGCACATTCCTGCTTTGGGCTGAAGGAACTTAAGATTGGGAGATGATGGCCGGCGAAACGATTGAGGAATGGTTTGTATAGTGGGTGTCCGGCCAAGATCGGCTATAACAGGTCTTCTACCTTTTACACCTTTAGGATTGGGGTAGCAAAGATGTATAAAGGCAAGGATGACACAGAGTCATGGATAGAATTATCCATGATTTTTGCAAGTATACCCAACCGTGACTTGTCCAGCACCATATGCTTGTCCACAAGGTCCAGGTGCACTCCCGTACGAATTTACCAAGATTTAGTTATAAACTGAAATCGAAGTCTGTTTGTTTCATTAAACGAAATCAACCAAAGCAATGATATTGATACAAAAACAATGCAAGATTTTTCCATTCCCAAGTTCCCATTTATCTTCTTAATTAACAACATTTCCCTAACTTAAAATTGTTCATCATAAAAACTCAGGTACCGATAGTAAACATGATATAAAATAGGGTTCTAGAATCTTTCCTTTTAACTTCCACATTTGGGATCATTTACGATACTACTTCCTATTGCAACAAGCCGCACTAGATGTCTAGATCGATCACGCATAGATGTCCGTCCTAACCCATCACAATTTTAAGATATGTGTGCTTGGTTAAGAGTAAGTAATGGTGATCATATTAAAAAAACTTCCTCTGTTGTCGAGCTTGAGGAAAAAACAATAGAAACTTTGAAATTTAATCATCGAGAGCCTAACCCTCGTTCCTCTTCAAAAGGAGAAGTACTCCAATACCAATCTATAAACCCCATTTGCATCAAAGTCACGAATACGAGAAATTTTCCTATAAACCTGAAAACGATATAATATAAAAAGATAATAGTAAAATGAAATTAAAATTAAACCCACCCCAGCTTAGGCATACTCTCCATGTTCTTAGATGGTATACAAGAAAAACATTTTCTAAATCAAATTGCATTTGAAGAAAGCGATCGAGAGAGCCAAATCTAGAGAGGATAAAAAACTGAAACGAAAAATGGGCGGCAAAGAGAGAGAAAGGAAAAGGAAGGGTACCGGAAACCAAAGTGAAGGTGCCAATGACAAAGAGGAGATGGAACAACGAGAGAGAGGCTCAAGGTTTCCGATATGGCCAGACGAGGAGTGAGTGATTATTTCGATTAAGTGACACATAATCTGCAAAGCCAAAGGCCCAGCAACTCTTTAAAGTTTGAGAGTCTCCGTCCATACCATTGAATTCACTTCCTTCCATCTCCTCAAAGGCGGGTAGTCTCCTTCTCGTTCTCCGCTCTCCATTTTCCACAGCTCTGTTGGTAATGTTTGCTATTTATTAATACTAGTGTAGTCTTGCAAAT
>JAEQBH010008806.1:0-117700 GCA_016808115.1 Tetrastigma voinierianum
GACTTTTTGGATTTTGTTTCAAAAAGCAGTGTGATGAGTTGAAAGCGATTAAGCTGTAAGCGAAAATGAAGTGTGAAAAGTTAACTTTGAAGATTTAGGTCTTTGCTCACGATAACAGAAGGCCCGACGAGTGTCCTCGGGTTTTATCCTCGCGTTATGACAAACGACACATAGTCAATGGCCAGGATCTATGTTTAACTAGCAAGCCTCACCTAAAATCAACTCCTATTTGAGTTATACGAGATAGCAGCCATCTATTGCACTTTTGATTTGAAACCACAACATTAAATATCATCCTCGAGAGGCTCGTAAAGACCATCTAATGAACATGATGCATCTAGCGATAAGTATGCACTTGTATCACGAAACTATAGTAAGTATTGGCCAATTAATAACATTAATCTTATTGATATATTTTGAGAAGATAGGGCCATAAACCACAGTACTTAGCTTTTAATACAAAGAGGACAAACTAATATGCCCATGCAGGCTAGCTTCCTTTCTCTTCAAAGAAAAGAGGCTTAGTGGTATCTCTTAAGGTTGTCATCTGAGAGGGTGTTTGGCAACTTGAAAAATAGGAAAGAGGAGAGAAGAGAGAAAAGCAAAACCACAACTCATTCTGAGACAAAAATAAAAACTTACAAAAATTGCTTCCCTCGATTTGTCTTGTTTTTTTTTGTTACAAAATGGGAGGGCTTATATAGGCCACTTGATGTATGAAAATACCCTGAAAGCTAACAATTTGGCTAATTTTAGGGACGGAGAGTAATACACCAATTTAGAGTTGGATTGCATTAATTCTGAAAGCATAACTGGCGAGTGAATTTTATTTAAGGCTGAATTTCGCTAGAGCGGCAAAAATTTCGCTATTACTTGAAATCACGAATAACGAAAATCTGAAATTTAAGCTAGCGTGGTGATTTAAGCTTGCTAAGCGGGAAATTTAAGCTAACAAGCGAAATTTATGATAAGCAATGCAAAATTTAAGCTAGAGCAGTCACTAGCGAAATTCTTGGTGTCTAGCGAAAATTAGTAATTTCGCTAAGATTGCGAATTTTATTAAGACTGCGAGATTTTCGCAATCAGTGAGAATTTCGCGATCTTAAGCGAAATTCACGGGATTTCTTCGATTCATCTTGCATTGCTTCTGTCCTCTTGCATCGTTCCATCACTTTGCCTTGTTCTTTCTTTTATTTTTTGAGTACGTTTGATGGTATGATTGAGTTCGATCTTCATGATTCATCATATGTCACCGATATTGAACTCCCAATCTATGAAGCTGAAACAACCAAAATAACCTCTACTTAGGCATAAGTGGTACTAAGAAGACTTGAACACTTCAATTGGCAAATGACGCCAGTTATTGCGTGGCTTCCAGAAAGCCTATCTAATATAGGGTTGAAATGGCCTTTTTGAGTCTTAATCGATTATAAAAGAAAGAAGAAAATACGGTGGAAAAATACGGCCAGATGGTGGAATGAAAATCACAGAGAAATTAGTTTGAAGCGGGAATGAAACAAATGGTTGATTCATTGATGCGAGTTTGGGCTTGCACAGTCCATATTATGAGGTCTCGACATCAGGATAAGTGAAGGAAATAAGCAACTGATCGCGACAGGAATCACCAGATAAGCAGCTAAGGATCAACCAGAAGCTAAGGGAATGATGTCGCGACAACATTGTGATGTCGCGACAAGGGTTGATGTCGTGACTCGGGATGGAGGTCGCAAATGAGAATCGCCTTGGAAGGTACATAGCGAGGTTTGGAAGGATGGAAGGCAGGTTAAGCGGAAATTTGTTGTCGCGTGAGGATTGAAGAGTCGCGACAGAAGCAATCAGTGAAGCCTCCAAAGACATAAGCTGATGTCGCGACAAGAGATTGAGGTCGCGACATCATGAACGATCAGTTGAAGGCTGCAGAAGACGTGAGCTGATGTCGCGACAAGAGATTGAGGTCGCGACATCATGAACGATCAGTTGAAGGCTGCAGAAGACTTGAGCTGATGTCGCGACAAGATATCGATGTCGCGACATCGAAGACAGTGAAACTGAGGCATAAAGTGATGTCGCGTGAGGGATCGATGTCGCGACATCGATTTCAGTTGAAAGCTCTTTGAGACTTAAGAAGTTGATGTCGCGACGTGAGATCGATGTCGCGACATGGATGATGTCGCGACCAGGGAGTTGAGGTCGCGACGAGCGATAACAGGCCCGATCCACTTTGAAATCCACGGCCTGTCATTGGGATTAGGGCCGGCCAGAAGCGCATAAATCTGAAGCTGCCAGCGGAAGCGAACGGCGGCGCGAGACGAGAGTGCAGGTAGGCGAAGAGCTATTTCTTTATTTTCCTTTTAGTTTTCTTTTCTTTTCTTTTTCTTTTCTTGATGTTGGTAGTTAGAGATTAGGTCAGTTCTCGTTCTAGTTTTCGTTTTATTTTCTGGATCTGGATGTTATCATTTTGAGCAAAAGCTGAATGCAGAATTCTATTCTTTTCAAATTACTACCTGGAATGTTTGAAGTTCGAATAATTTACGGAATTGTTTTAGTTTGGTGCGGTATTTTCTTATGATCGGGAGGAATCTTTGTAGCGTGTAATTCGATGGTGAAGTCCGGCTTCATTAAAGTAGAATGCTATAGTCATAAATTATCACTTTTCACATGAAGTCGTTTCCAGCGGCTTGTGAATTTCGGTTTATGAATTTACTTATGGTTTGGGTTTAATGTTTTACGGATCGAGATATGGAGTTTCTTATACCCTCGTTTAAGACTTGTTTCATTGCTCGATTTCAAGGAGGTCCTCGGTGACCATGAGAGAAGACATTCCTTAGAGTTGAACATTTCTTTGAAGGTATATTAACTGCTATTAGAGATCCTAATGAGCTTTAATAAGTTCATGGATAAATCCTCTTCTCACTTGAAATCAGAGCAGAGTTGAACGGAGTTATCAGACAAACAAGCAAGAGTTCACCTCGGTCGGATGGTGAGGCCGTCCCGTGTTAAATGAGATCTAATCGAGGAGAGGGTGATCTGTTCTAATTTCGAGGAAGAGTATCACAGGTTATATCCTTGTGACCGATAGCAGGAGCTAAGGTTTACAGTCCATCAAAATGGGTATGAAGTATTGCGAAAATACCCAGTTAAATTCACTTTTAAAGTAGTTATCTCATTCTGTCTTGAAAGAATCGGGAAAAATTAGATAATGAAGTATGTAATAGTGTGGAGATCATTTTGCGTGGCTGAAGCCTCTTCTTACAGCTGCATGAATGATTTTAAAACCTGAAATATTGAAGTTTATCGGTATTAACTACGGGGTGGTACTTCACTATAGCGGTATGTGATGTGTCCTCTAAAAAGAGATAATTATTCGGTGTCCATTATTTTCAACTATTCTTTATTCTTTATTCTTTATTCTTTATATTCAGTTTATTTGATGGTTCATTTATTTTATAGTGCTAGTATAATTTCCGGTTCTTAAATTTGGACCCGATATCACTTAATGGTCGAATGGTATGGAGGCGAGTAGTCGGGGTAGTTGATTTAAAATTCTTGAGATCTACGTAGGATGGAAATGCTCTACGGACTTATATCATTTTATTACTTGTCATTTTGTGCACTTACGATTATGTCAGTACAATCTGAGTGAAATGATTAACTCTATAGGATTTTGGTCTCAGCCAGAGTTTTATGGTGCCAGTTTAGGGATTAGGTGATAGTCCTTTGGTAATTGTGCCCATGAGATTTGTATATCGTTTTGGTCGGTCAGCCAGAGTTTTATGGCGCCAAATTCTTAGGATCGAAAAATTTGATAGATCGATATTCGGGGATGGAAAGAAGGAAATGCAATTTGGACGTTTAAAGAAAGAACAAAATAGTTTTTGACCGGTGGTTCATTTTGACCCTTATTTCTGATGAACCGTATTGAATATATTTGTTGTTTTGACTAATCCAGTAATGGGAGTGTGTTTGCTTCCAGGCGAAGAAGCGAAATTTGTAGCGAATTTTTTGAAGAAGTTCTTCAATGCACCTGAGACCAATGATTTGAAAGCGAAATCTACACCTTTATATTTCGTAATAGTGAAAATTTTTATCGATGTTGGGAAAGGTATCTTGAAAACATCATTGCATGCCTCGCCATGGCTTTGACACGTGGATGCTAGTAAACCACTTCTACGATGGAATGTCTTGCCTTAGAAAACTGACTCTTGGAACCGTGTGTGGGAAGGGACTTCCCTCAGCAAGAATCTGATGAAGCCGTGGACTTCCTCGACTATGTTTGCTGAGACCTCCAAGCTTGGGATGAACGAATCCACAGGGAAGTGTGAGCAGGCCCTTTAGTAAAAGCCCGAGGGGGAGGCGTTTATTCCCTTAACGGAGGGGATGTGGAACTAAAGGCTAAAGTTGTCCACTTGACCCGAAAGGAGTGGAAGAACTTGAAATGAGGAATCGGCATGAGGTAAGACGGTGGTGAGGCATCATCTGGTAACCATGTTTGATTGTAATCCACGGTCGTCAAGGTGAACAACATCCCGATTTCTCCTCGATAAGGGTTTTGATGATTTGAACATGCAAATTTTGTGGGCTAAAATAGGCCCATTTTGATTGATGCCAGTGTAAGCGACACCTCTGATCATTTGGAAGAACCACTGACCTCCACGAAACTAAACCTCGTATCATGTTCCCAGGGTGCACGCCGACCAGCACGGTGCTAGGTCCACCTCTCGGCGGCCTGCCGACCTCATCACTGTTTGACGGTGAATTTGGGCGAGTGGTGGGGAATTTTGTAGGAAGCGAAAACTATTAATGCTGGGTTGAATCAAAGAATAGAAAATGTAAGCTCCTTAAAAAAGAATTCATGGGCTCAGCTAAAAAGCCTGTTAGAAAATTTGTAGCACCACAAAAATATGCCTAGCCGAGTTTAAGACTTGTTTAGGGTATATTAAAGCTAAATGGAATTTTTCGAAAATAAAACGAGAGACCACAGATTAATAATAAAACTGAAAATTGAAGTGGTCTTTTGGCATGAGAACATAAAGGCATAAAAAACAATATAAGGTTTTATCACGATTATAGAACTGAGAAAGATGGGATGCGAAGTATAATGTATAAGTTAGATTGAGAATAATAAGAGAGAAAGGGCCCAATTGCAAAAATGAAAAATGTTTGAAAATGAAAAAGCGAACAGCATAACAAAACAATTAGATAAAGAGCAATTGGTCTCTCATTTTGAGACAACGTAGAGAGAGAAGGGAGAAGAAGATGAGAAGAAGAGGAAGAGGGAGGAAAGAGAAAGAAGAGGGAAGAGGAAGAGGAGAAGAAGAAGAGAAGAAGAAATGAAGAAGCAGAGTATGGAACTATGACTATGAGTATGGATCTTAAGTTTTCTTGTATGGATACATGTTTGGGTTATAAGAAACCCGACCAGAATGAATTTTTGTAGTAAAATCATCACGAATCCCTTTGTTTTCTCACAGGGTTTTGTTATGAGAGGACCCTAGGTTCCCATTACATGTGTTTTTGGGTTCTAAGGGTTATGTAAAGTATGGACATGATTGTTCTTGTTCTAGGTTTTGATAGGAACCCTAGATTTCTTGAAGTTGGGTTGAGTAAAACCCTAGGCCTTGTATAAGATATGAATAGAAAGCATGTTTGAGTTCAATAGAGTGTATAAGATGTGTATTGAAAGATGATTTGAGTAGAATTGAGGTTACAAGATGAATATGGAGTGGTTTGAAGTGTGTATTGATTATTGAGTTGATTTGGGTAGCAAAATATGGAAAAAGGATACAAAAACCACCTTTCTGAACAATTTTCTAAAGGGTGAAGATATAGGTGCAAGGCAGTGATGTAGGTACCACTTAATACTACGTATTCGATCTTTAGTACCCATGCTCTATTTTGAATGAGTGTTCGTATTTTGGCCATAACGCATTCTTATCGATGTGGTGATTTAAGTGGTAGTCGAATTAGACTTGAGAGAACCAAACATCGTGAAATAGGAACCTTGAGAAATATGACTCTAAGTGGCGAAATTCACTGAGAAATTAGAATTTATTTTCAAGCCAATTTTGGATTCGGTTGATCGTATAGAGTAGTGCAGGTTGTTTTAGGACCTGCTTGGGTTGATTGCTCCGATTTGGTGATTCCAATTGGAAAGAACCCTTAGCACTTTAGCTTCAAAGGGTATAAGGGCAGTGTCAGTGTGAAGTTAAGATCCCCGAAAATGACAAAGACGGTGGGTACGCTCTTTCTTTCTTTGCCCCAGTCTTCTTGAGTTTTCACGATTTTGTCACGGCACCTTGCATAACTCGCCGTTAGGACTCCATTATGGGTATTCTTGGACTCATGAAAGCTCATTGATGCAAATCTAACCACATATGTTATTTAATGGCACCTGGTGCCTACATCTTGTCACGAAAGTGAATTGTTATACCAAATTGTACTAATCGCTTGGTTAAAGTTAGTCTGGAATGCACAGTAAGAAAGGATGTAGATATGAGCAGAAGAGAAATCTGATATGAATAGATGTGTTAAATGAAACATGAATATGATATGGAAAATGAAAATGAACTTAAACATGAATATGAACATGAAAATGATATATCATGAACACATAATGTGGTTAAGTTATATATGATTATTATCATATAAGCTGAAAAAAGATAACAAATGATAGGAAATACATGAATGAACAAGTGATAGCCAATTAAGAAGGCTATCAATAGATAAAGACCTGGTAGATCTACATAAATGATATGAAGACAGAATGTGATTATGATCGGTTATGAGTTCTATTTGTGAAATATATATATATATATATATATCGATTTGAATTATTGTTATTCATAATGTTTGTTCTACGACTCTTATTCTTATGTCGAAATATTTTGGTAGTTTACAGTAAACATGAAATGAGTACATGAATAATTATATGAAGCAGTCGTAAATGAGTATATGAAATGAGTACGTGAATGGTATATGTGTAGCGATGAGCCCGATCAGGCCCGAGGAATGTGAGTCAGGCAAAACGGGATGCTCGGTTTTATTTCTTTTATTTTTAAAGTGTTATTAAATTTTCTTTTTAAAAAAATGTCGACACGAATCTCGCCCGACCCGAATGGCGGATCGAGCCGGGCCGAGTTTACTCAGCGTTTCATTTATCTTATCGAAACATTTTAGTAATTCATTTAGTTGCGGAAGAGGTTTCGGTTTTAGATGACCCGTAATCATTTACAAATACAAAGCGGTCGGTAGGCCTTAAACATTAACAAGAAAATTACATTTCTGAGAAGAAGCATTCCATGCCCTTTTCAAAATGATATACAAAAATCGAGTTTGAGGTTTAACCACTTTTGCTTACAAAACACCACTTGTTGAAAGATGATATGCAAGAGTCTGAATTATACACTTATACGCCGTACTCTCTATGACTCTGCGCTGCGCGATCTTAGCCTTCTTCTCTAACATTTTCGATACTGCATAGTTAAAACTACACGCTAAGCATTTTACCATTGCTTAGTGGTTACATACGATTCTAATCCAGTATTCAATTTAACTTTCGGCATGTATTTATCATTAAAACGTACACAATATATCGACATATACTCATGTGCTGTTCATTTCATATTACTTTCAATATACAAATCATTTACCATATCATATCGCCCATTTTCAGTACAGCGATTCATTTCCTGATTCAATTCATGAGATTTAAAGCATATTCATAAAAATCCCATTACACTTTCGTTAATGTTGGCTATTTCACCTTGACTGTGATTCCACGATTTGGCCCGGATTACGTTTGATGAATCCCGCCGCGATATCGTCGGTAATGTGCTTATACATTTAACAATTTTATCCCATCATAGCGAATGCGGTTTGGTGCATCCCGGAGCCACGTGGTATCACTTATTGATCTCCGTCATGCGGATGTCGTTTGGTGCACCCAGGCATGTGGTATCAATTAAATGCCATACGCCCATCATGGCGGGATCCGATTGGTGAATCCGCCCGAGTGGGACATTTCTTGATGCCATACGCCATCATGACGGATGCGATTAGTTGATTCGTGCCGCGATGGTGGTGAATGCGACCAATGTTTATATACCTAAGTTCCTCCTCTTTGCCCGTGGTGAGCTCTTTGCGAGTATAGTGGTCCCAGAGGTCGAACACCGAGGATGGGTTTTCTTCGTCTGAATGACTTACGGTGAGGCGAAAATGGGTGAATTCAATTTGGATTTTTAAGGCTTGGTAAAAGCGGGGGGTTTTGGGTGTTCAGCGGCGGAAAGCAGCAAAGAAAAAGGCGCAAATAGAACCCCTTGAAGTGTTAGGCCACTGGTTTAGGGTTTTAAGGTAACCACATGTCCCCGGGTATTTTTTCCTCGAGTTAGGGAGGATGACATATAGTCATTTCCCGAACCGGATCTTCATTTAGCTTTAAAAACTAAACCCTATGATTTTCCCTTTTGAAACATAGCATTTAAATGGGCGCCGTATCCTTAATAGGTAAACACATCTACAGAAACCTACTCCACACGATAACTAGCGGGAGGCAGTAAGCGAGCCTCGATGGATCTAGTGAAAGTATCCATTGAACCCAAAACTTTCCAAATACATTAAAGAGAGCATGCTTAAAGATTTTAACCTAAGTGAGAGCGGAACCGCAAGGCAACCATAAATCGTGCGTTAAAAGCGGAGGCAGTGAGGTTACCTCCACTGTAGCGGTAGTCCTCTTGAGGAAGGGAGTGCAATGGGTGCCCATCCTGCGAGTTGTCATCCTCGGAGGAGTGTTTGGCAGCTTGAGGAAAATGGAAAAGAAAGGAAGAAAAGGAAGGAAGGCTGCGAAGCGCACTCCTTCTTGTATATCAAATTAGTCACATCTTTTAATTTTGTACAAATTGAGACTTATATAGATGCTCGGTGTAAGAAGTTACAAAACCAAATCGGAAGGTATTGCAGGGGTAAAATGGAAAAAAACCAAAGCCTTGAAGCAAACGAGGTGTAGCGTGAAAAGCGAGCAATTAGCGGGAGGCAGTCTTTGGAGAGTACAGGAGCAGTGCTCGGGAGGCTCCTGCAGTGGTGTTTTTCTTCACATTTTGCTCTTCTTTCCTTCGATCTTTGATGCTAACAGTATTGAGTTTGACTTGAATTCTTCGAGCTTGGATCGACTCAACAATTTTGGCATGATTAGCTCACAAAAACTGCAAAAATTGCCACAAAATGCGATCAGTAGAATAGTAGGGACCTTAATGTGTAAATCGGGTTAATTAGCATGATTAGTACACAGCGCAAACCTATAATATAAAGGTTAATAGCACTTTGGGCACTAATCATTGGTGCATCCACTTGAGTAGGACATTGGACAATTTCGGGGTGCCTTCGTGACGGATCTTAGGTGGTGCATCCCGTCAGGCGGTTAATTCAGTATATTATTTAGTTCACATTTATGACGGATTCTGTTTGATGAATCCCGTCCTTATCATCATTCACATTTATTCGGTTTTCAATTATCACATTTCATATTCCCTTTTTGTATTATCTTTTCAAAGATATACTCCATCTACGTAATTATATCATATACTCATTCATAGTTAATTGGTAAACTACCAAAATACTTGAATTAGAATGAAGTCGGAAGAAACAATGAAGCCAATTTAGCTTCCCTTTTCTTCGATCTCGGTCCTAGGTTAATGATCATCACCCGTCCTAATCAGTAACATTCCACGCCACTCTTAGTGGATAAACAATTATTAACAATTTTAGTGAATCACAATTTTATTTTTGTTAAAGTCTTGGGTTAAGCCGCCTCGCGGTGGTACGGTACATTTTTCACCCCAGCTCTCAACCTTAATTGAACCCCAGGTGTCGTTTCTTAAGGTCCACTGAACATCGGTATCACGAATCTGGGACAACGGTGCGAAAATAGGTCGAGGCTGCTTTGGGGCTTCTGTGCGATCTGACCTTGACTGTACCGGTCTGATTAACCATTTCTTTGGGGTGTGCCGTGCGAGTTCGGCAATACTGCCACGGGTTGCCGCACGTTTGCCGCGAGGTGTGCGAGTGCGACCGAGCTGTACCGGCTCACGGTGCTCGTTTTGCTCGGGATGTTCGGGATTTTGCAAATTTTTCCACATTTTTCATCTACCAATCTTCTCCAATACATCCCATATCAAAAATCCACCATGGAATCCTTGAAACGCTCAGTGGTTTAGAATAAATGAAAATACATTTTCCTCAAGTTAGGACTTTTCTCCCAAAAAATCCAAATCCATAGAGAGATGAGGTTGGGGTTTGATCTGTACCTTGAACCTCTTCGATCTCTTCTTGTATGGTGTTTAATCCTTTAGGAGCGAAGTGGGAAGAAATCCTTTTAAGCCCGTTCTTCTTACCAGACCACAGCTTTTCTCCTCCATTTTCTCCTCCCACTTCTCCAAAAGCGGGATGGCTCGATAAAATGAGCTCCCTAAGACAGGATTTAGTCTTTTATCCGATCCACTTAAGTGTAAGGCCTTGTTTGGCGCTGCGCACTTTATCGTTTCTCATTTTCCCTATTTTTGCTCTTAAGTCATGAATTCTCATAAGGCCTTGTTTGGCGCTGATATCGATTCTCCATTTTGGTCTCCTATTATACTTTTGGCCATTCATTTTATCACGATTTCACTTAAATATCTAGATCTTTATAACGTTGGCCCTTAGGTCCTCATTTACAAATTTCCACATTTTCCACTTTTCACTTGGGTTTATTTCGGGTTGATGTTTCTCAATTTAGCATATATTATTCGATCATATGCTCCTCTTTAAATTTACATTTTCAATTTATCAATTATCGAATTACCGAAAAAACCGAGTTTATTCAGTCAGGAATATATAATAAAATTATTATAAAAAAATTATAGGAGTATTTTAGTGATATAATATGAAATAAGTACATAGATTGAGTATATCTTTGAAAAGATAATACGAAAGTGAATATGGAAATTGAAATGTGATGTTGAAAACCGAATGAATGTGAATGATGATAAGGGCGGGATTCATTAAAGCGGAGATACGTCATAAATGTGAATCTGAGTGAATATGGAATTGATGTGATATTTGGCAGAATGAATGTGCGTGATGATAAAGACGGGATTCATTAAACAAAATCCGTCATAAATGTGAATTGATTGATATATCGAATGAGCAGCCTGTGGGATACGCAATCGGCATCCATCACGAGGCACCACAGAGAATTGTCAATGTCCCCCTTAGGTAGGATGCAGTGGCATCGATGCGTGTGACGTATGGCATTGAAGAAATGTTCTACTTGGTGGGATGCCGTCGGCATCCGTCATGATGGCGTATGGCATTTAATTGATACCACATGTGGGGTGCACCAAACGGCATCCGTCATGATGGGAGACCTAATTGTTAAAATGTTCTTAGGCATTCTAGAGATGATAATAGGAATGGGGATTCATCAATGAGTCCACATCGGAAATGTGATTTGAATAGTCAAAGTGGAAATAGCCAACATTGACAGTGTAAATGGGGTTTTATGTATATGTTTAAATCGTAAATTAGATTGTGAATTAGATTGTGCATTGAAAATGTATGTTGTGATATGATAAATAATTTTAAAATGAAAGCATGCGAAAATGAATAAGCGTGAGTATATGTGGATATAAAAGGCGTTATTTTTATAAATGTTTATGGAAGCACTTGGAATTTAAGTGCTTCCAGCGTGGTCAAAAAGTCTAAGATGGAATAACCGCAAACAACGTGTTTGAAGATAATTGAAAATGTCGAATGCTTAGGGCTCGGAAGCTTGGATCCATGACCAGGTCGAGTCGAGAGTTCATGTCGCGACACTTTTGAAAGCGAGAATTTAATAAAACCCGAACCAAAATGTTTTGAGAGATGGTGAAATGTGGAATTAAACGGGCTCGGCTTGGATCCATGATTTGGGCAGAGTGGGATTCGGGTCGCGACACTTTTGAAAAGCGAAAATTTAATAAAGCGATAACTAAATGAATTAAGCGGTGTATCGATTTAATTTGACCCTATATGTATTTGATATGACTTTGATATGTTACGGTTTTGCCATCGTAGATGTATAAGTTTGCTGAATATGATTTGACATATCATACATAGAAGATATAGATTGAAACTTATAAAGACATGACACATGGAAGTGATACGACGTGATAATGATAGGTCGAAAGGATGAAACTACATGTGTAATATGATATGGTTAAGTCACATGCGAATAGACCGTTATATGCATAGGAAAAGTAAATGTAAAAAAAAGGAATTGTGGCGACGATTATTGTCATAGGCGTTCTTTTTGTTTCATATCTCATTCCCATTAAGCGTAAAGCTTAGCACGGGTGTTGTCAGGTGTAGGTCTTTGAGAAGAAGAGGAGATAAAGAGAGACGGGACATTCCATACCAGTGTCTTGGGGTACATCTAGGAGATAGGATCTCACGAAGCTGTTTTAAGCGATCTCTGATGTTTGTATTAGACATATATATGTATAAGTGTTTGTATAAGTAAATGGGACTTAGTATATGTGTATAGATTTTGATGGACACCACTTCGGTGGTAGTTCTTTTGTGTATGTAAATGATTTTGTTATTCTGAAATTTTTGTATACCCACGAGTCTGAAGTTCGACTTTGAGAAAAGAAAAAAAACGGGTAAAGAGTCTAGTAATAGTCTCGCACCGCGAACTTTCGGTTCCCGGATTAAATGCATTTAGATTCGGACCGGGGAATGTCGGTCATGACAAAATTAATACCTTGCGACTATCCATCCTGGTTGTTGTCCGGTATCGAGTCTGCGGGGAAGCGAGGAGATTCCCTTCGAGACTTTGCCCGATCTAGGGAGTGCATGAACTAAGCTATGCGGTGAGCGCGCCCGCGGATGGATGAAGTTAGGCCATTATCACCTTAAGTGGTAAGGAAATTGACCAGCGGTGCGAACTGTTTGGAGGAAACGGAGAAAGAGGAAGTGGGCGGATCACATATTCGTGAGAGAGTTCGTGAAGAAGAGAAAATTTACCTCTTGCCGTTTCCCCCGAGCAACGAGGCGAAAAGAGGCCTCGACGAAGGAATCCTAGAAGTCTTTGAGGGCGGGTGAGGTGAACATCCCACTGCTTGACATGATAAAACATGTTCTGACCTATGCTAAATTTCTAAAGGACCTGTGCACGATCGAGAAAGGGTTGGGCGTGTAAAGTCTTCTTGGTAGAGCAGTCGACTCCGTCATCCGGTCTGAAAACCTTGGTGAAATACGAGATCTAGGATCCCCACCCTCCTACCAGTCACTTATTGGAGAGGATGCTGCCAGATAAGGCATTGGATTTGAGATTTAGTCTCGACTCTTTGCCATTACTCGGTGTCTGGCTTGGTTAGGTTTGGAATTTGAAACTCACAAACATCACCATATCCTTAGGCGATCGGTAGTGAAATCCGAAGGGAATAGTGGAGGATGTCTTGGTAAAGGTGGATGAATTTTATTATCAGGGTCGACTTAGTGGTTCTTGATACGGGCACATTGGCGGAGGGCATTGTAAGTTCCCATCATGCTTGGGAGGCCATTCTTGGCCACATCAATGCCATGTCGACTTAGGAATGGAGTCATGCGGCTCACCTTTAGCTGATATGACCACCGGGCTCGATATTTCCACACAGGCGACAAACGCAAATCATCGGAAGATGAGGAGGCTGAGATTCGGATGAAGTATGCGAGTGGAGTACAAATTGTGGGAAAACACGATTGCCGCAGAACCGCGGGAAGCGTGAAGAGCAGTGAAAGCGGAGTTAATGAGGGCTAACTACACGATCCACTCCTCCTGCCAGCGGTGATCATGGCCTGCAGGAGGCGGGATGTAGCATAAAGGAACGAGAAGAGTGATTCAAGCGCAAGCATGGAGGGCTTCTCCTCTTTGGACCCTCATAAACCTACTCTTGGCTACCGTGGGAGTGGTTCCTGCGGGAACTTAGAGGCAGCTCGAATTTTTTGATGGAATTTTGTTTCACGTTATTTTAAGTTTTAATCAGATTTTCTTAATATCTAAAATTTTCAATTTCAAGTTTAACTCCTCACATCTTTTGGTTTTCATATATATATATATATATATATATATATATATTTTTTTTTTTTTTTTTTTTTTTATTTTTTTTTTTTTTTGCGGGTGTGGTATGCGTGATTTTGGAACACTGCGAGAATTTCGCAGTGCCTTATCATCTTCCCGCAACCCTTCGCTCGCCTCCCGTCATGAATTCCCCCTATTTTTTTTCTAGCTACTCCTTTAATGGGAATTTATGACATGAATTTGTCCAGTGTCTTTCCACCTACCCCTCCCTATAAACCCCTTTTGTCCTTCATTTTCATTCCACCTTCACCTTCCCAGTTTCTGAAACTCCCCTTCTCTCAAATTGATCTCTTCAAATTTAGTAATGGGCAAAGACTGTGGGCTCATTCCTTCCACTCATGGTGCTCTGACCTCCTCCTCTATCGCGCCTCCAAATTGTGGAGCTGCAATGATCGCGCACTCGCTGGGCGCGCACCATCATCAGCCCCAAACTGGCGCACGCCGCTGCTTCGATGTACCCCGCACCGCTTCGACCCTATTGCCCCCGCTGTGGCTTCGCCAGGTCCCGCCTGTAGGAGGTGCCATACTAGGGGCTGGCCCCACCCCCACACTCCACCACATCCTGAGGCCAACCCTGAGGCCCACTTCAGCCCGTGGGAGTCAGCTCCACTCGATACCTAAGGCGCCACCCTCACCGCCTTATCAGGTATCACGGAGAGGCTCGGACCTATCCCTCAGATCCACATTTATGGCCTTACTTATCAGAATTAACCCTGAATACCACGACCATAATGAGAGAGATCTCGTGACGGGGATTTACTACGTTTCCTCCATTTTCTTGAGGACCCAGAGCTCCGAGACTCCATGCTCCTCATGCAAAGATACCACTGAGCCAACAGTGATAATCGTCGTTATTTTTATTCGAAGTCATCGAAGCTTTATCACACGATGACGCTTCAGGAAAGAGGCCAACCCAATCGCTTCGTGATTTTTCCATCGACGGTCGCCGTGATACTTCGTGCCTCCTACATCACAGCTCCTCTCCATTTGCCGGTGGTCCTCGCCAACGTCGCAGACTATAGATAGTGGCCCCATCCCTCGATCAGGGAGATGGTCCGGCTTCTATCCATGGATGCTACCGCTAGATCATTGCTTCAAGAGGTACCCCAGAACGAGATGCTACTGATAATTGGCAGAGTTGAGGTCGACCACTCACAGCACATCGTCCAAAGATGAGCATTTTGAGTTTTGTATCGTATTTTAGAGGGCTACTGGTTCAGCCCAGCGGAGCTTATCATGACGGCCTTGTTCCACTTCGAGGATTGGGTCCACCGCCCAGCTCCGCCCGAGCCGAGTCCACGCCCGATTCCGTGACTATGCTGGGGTGCCAGCGCATTCTGCACCCCTGCCGGAGTCTGAGATTGAGCGCTCGGCCATGGCTGTGAGCCACCCCAACACACTGGGTGGTGTGTCATGCTCCATGCCTCTATCTCTCCCGGGACCAAACGAGGACCCCACCTGGTCATCGATATTCCAGCCTCAGAGACCCCGCTCAGAAGTGAGACACCAGAGCCTCTGCCCACTTCTTCTCGCCTGGTACCGCCTCCTCCGGGGCCTCCACCTACCATGGGCCCAATACCTCCAGTTCGGTGCCCCATTCCTCAAAGCCCTCACCCCCATGCCACCGCTCATTCGTATATAGTCAAGCCGAGCACCTCCCGCACCGCCCCAACGTGAGATCACTACCCACCAGTGATTTTCCACATTACTGAAAACCTGACGCTCTCCACCTTCTTCCCATTGCGGTTTATTTGAAGTCGCCATGCCACACACTCGCAGACAGATGACTCGCACCGAGGTTACCATGGTCGCTGCACCGGCGCCATTCCCCGGCCACAATCGCCATCCTCGCAGCCCAGAGTCACACATGGGCCTCCCCCCGGCCTTCCTCATGTCCTCGTCAGCCCCCATACCCCCTCCCCCAGCAGATCACTCCTACCCCCACTCTAGTAGGATCCCTAGATGTAATCGGGTATCGTGATCAAGATTAGCCACTCCATCTCCAAAGACTCCTCAACCCATCTGTGTCGTAGGATGATTCCCTTCACGCCCACCGACCGAGTGAGGTATTACTCTCCACTAACTTCAACTTCACACCCCATTGCGCATAAATGGCATACTTGGTTGGGGGAGACGAGTTAAAGCTAAAGTGATGTTCATACTGCTGATTTTAGTTATGTTTGTACCACCTGCTCAGCAAAGCCCATTTTTGTATGATAATGGCTTTCTGTATACTTCATTTTGAAAAAGTTGAAAATTTTGTGAAATACACTGTTATATATTTCATACAGCTCCATGTTTCTACACTTTTGCAACCAATTTTGCGCCCCCATTTTTTTTTATGGGTTTGCCTGCGTGAGCTACAAAACCAACAACAAAATGCCAATGATAGATTAGTTCCACATGATCAAAGCAGCAATGGTTGAAGATCTCAGGTTCAATCTTTCATCCACTTTTTAGCTAACCACAATACGTTGCACGCTGGCCACAATAGGTCGAGAAGCTGCATCCCCTACTTTGCAAAACCGGCCTTAGATCAAGTGACGACCTTACTGTGTTAAGGACCCTAAGAAAATAAGGCCAATGTGTCTTCCAAAGAAAAAGAAAAGAAAAAGAAAAAGAAGAAAAGAAAAGAGAATAGAAAGCCGCCATCATTGAAGTTTCTGAAACCGAAAGACAGTCCAGGGGTATATGGCTAAAGCTCTAAAGCCTGTGCCCTAAAACTAATCAAGTTGGGAGCCACCAACTTAGTGCTCATCACATATGATAAGAGCTAGCTGGAAGCCAAAGCCAAGATCAGAACTCAACAAGTCCGCAGAACTCAGAGAGTTAATGGCAACAAAGATCTTTATTCTGGTTCTAAACCAGTTATTGAGTCATCAAATATCCCCGCAGCACTGACTTTGTAAGTTTGACTGGGATTAAATCCTACAATACAATAAAAGTGTGGAAACAGATAACCAGACCGATGAAGGTTGGTCAACAATCTAAGGTATCGCAATAGCTTGATTGGGGAGAGAAGGAAGTCTGCCGGTGCAAACTGATAACCTAAAAACACTTAGACTTTGTGAAGTCTGCATTGATTTTTGAATGACACCGCTCCGAACTTGTTCTTGTATGGCATTTATTCTCCCATGCTGGTTTTTATGCAGAGTCCCAATTTTTCATACTGAGGGTAAGGCATTACTTATACACACACTTTTTGAACAGACAGTCCCCTTTTTCATACACATAACCTGCATGATCGTCCTTCTTATTATTGTTACCGGGACTAGCAATACATCATTGGGATATTTGTTCTAAATAGTGCTATTTTGAGTTCTGTTTATGTAGGGTTTTGAGCACTTTTGTATACTAATCAACTTAAATAACCACCTGATATATCGAGGTCCCCGCCATTCCAAGTAATCTCACATTTTTTAGAAGCTATTTTGTGGTTTTGCAGGCCAAATGCCCATTATCTTCAATCCGACATTCAAACACGATGAACCCAGCCGAAGATGCAAGATCAAATCCAGGGGGAAATTTGGAGCAAAATGTCGGGGCAGGCTGGAAAGACATGTTGAAATTAGCACAGAAAATCAGAATCACCTCGCAGTTAAGTAAATTTCGCAACACCGCTTCCTCACCCCGTTGTTGACTACTTTTTGACCCGCTTTATGGCTTGCATAAATCTACCTCGATGCAATTCTTGTTCCTTTATACATTTTTGTACTCTACACTGAAAATCTATAAGCCTGGCACTGCTTGTAACATCAATCTCATCCTCACCCATCAATCACTCAACAAATTGGGCACCAAGTTTCCTCTCCTCCTACTACTTCAGGATTTTCTCCATTTTCTTCACTTTCAGATGCTGTTCAAATAAACACCCTCGATGATGAGATGTTCAAATCAAGGGATGTTCATTAAAACCCCTCATCCTTGAAGGAAGGCCACCGGGAACCGCCAGGTAAGGGCTGTTCTCTTGCTTTCATGGCATTTATGGGTGTTTCGCCCTTCGTCACTCTTAGGTTAAAATCCCCTAGGCATGTCCCTCAACGCATTTGAAAGATTTTGGGTTCAAAGTGGATGCTTATCACTAGATCCACCGATACCCAAGCTAGTTCTCTCCTATTGTCATCAGAGGGTAGGTTTAGAGGTGTGTTCTCACTGTCCGGGAGCATTTATGCTCACAAATGCCATTGTTCAGAGGAAACTTTATTTAGGCGAAGCTAAATGAAGATCCGGTTCGAGAAATGACTATAGGTCATCCTTCCCAACACAAAGAAAAAGACCCGAGGACATGTCGGTTGACTTAGAACCCTAAGCCTAGTGGCCCGAGACTTCAAGGAGTTCTCTTTTAACTTTTATTTCAATTTATTTCCAGTTTTCAACCATTTACCCACACTCAAGCCACACAAATCCTAAAAACCAAAGAGAAACACCATTTTCAATACACCGCAACTCTTCTCTCACAAAGGTCCCATCCCTGTTCTACCTTGGGACCACTATAGCATCGGCAGTTTAGGCTCGCTTACAGAGGAACCCTAGATACAAATTTTGTTGATTCCAGTACACCATTTTGCATGCGACCGCTATACATGAAATTAATAGATTTCCTATGATAGACCTAAAATACCGCGAGATTTATCTCTATGGATCTTAATGCCAAATGATATAAGATGTCTCACCCATATCTTCATATCAAAGTTTTGAGAGGAAATTGTTTCACTCCATGCATCATTCCCCTATTATTGGTTGCAAGTAAATGTCATCCATCGGAGCAAACAAGGAAACAAGTTTTATTCTATTTACCTTCTGTATATACATTGATCCATGGGGTCAAAGAAAATAAATGAAGTAATTACACCAAGGTAATACCATTGACGGAGGTTTGTTTCAAATCAGATATGGATTTCTGCTTGTAAACCAAATGCTCACCTTTCCTAGAAGAGAAACCTTCAGTTATTTCACGATACCTCATCTTCTAGATCACCATTAAGAAAAGCTCGTTTTCACATCCATTTGCTGCAACTGAGGTCAAATGTGTAACTAATGCCAAAATAATACAAAGAGAATCCTTCTCGGATAAGAGAAAAGGTCTCCTGTAATCGATTCCTTCTTTTGAGCGAATCCCTTAGCAACGAAGGTCGCGCCTTTATATCTTTCTACCTAATGAGTCTCTTTGGTCTTATAGACCCATTTACAGCCAATGGCCTTCGCCCCTTGAGGCAACTCTATAAGGTCCTAGACTTTGTTTCTCTTCATGGAATCTAACTCATCCTTCATAGCATTATACCATAGATCAGGCTGTTTACAACTTAAGGCTTGTGAAATGTTTCCAGGACTACTGCTCCAATATCAGCCTCCTTGTAAATACACTATGTAGTCACTAGGAATCGCCAACTTCCTTTCACAAGTAGATCATCTTAATCCTCGACCATCTTCTCCTTAAAGAACATTGGATCAAGCCTTTTCAAAGCAAAAATCCCATTTTTGAACCGTTGAAAATGGGTACTGAAAATTGAAAAATCTCAACAAAGATTCGATTTGATTAAACTAAGTGAGCGATACCATTAGGGATTCCATAGTGACAAGAGCACTGCATCATACCGTAGTAAAAAAAATCGAATTCATTTGATCACCTTAGCTCATCAAAACGGGCTAAAACCTAAACCAAAAGATCAAAGCATCATATAACTTTGCATCTTCCCTTGAGGGTGTGATTTGTAGCTTGACCATAAATGAACCACGCCCTTGGTTCGTCTTCCTAACGATATCCACAAGAAGAGGTCCAAAACCTCCAAGGAGATGGAGTTTAAAGAAAACTCGGTGCTAGCTAAGTTTAGTCTCAACGAAGGATGAAGAAGAATGAAAAACTCCCTTCTTCTTGGTTGTTATTCTCAAGAACTAAAGACTCACAACTCTCTCAGGGTTTAGAGATTGTGGTTTCATACATCACCTATTAGCTCAGCCTCCTCCCCATAACAACATATTTATATAGGAGAAACCCCACTCCAAGGCTAGCACTAAAAACGCCTCACCAAGATGGAATATGCTACATGCATCTCCATGCATGGTAAGATGTTCCTCATGGGCCTTAAGCCCATGAGCAAGCTTTTTCCCATCCACTCTCAAAATGAGTCTTCTTAGTCTCAAGATTCCACTCATTCCGGGGTCGGTCTAATCCCTAAAAGTAAGTCCCCTTAAGGATCGGATCACACATCCAAGTCCGTTTATCTCAAGTCTTCATCATCTTCTGCTGCGACTCATTAGGTTCCTGCTATGCTGGGCCACTTAATTCAACTAGTGAATTAAGCAAGTCATGAGTAGCGTTTAGCAACACATCATGATCCCCAATTGACCGGAGAGTTAGTGGTCTGACTACAAACCCTTCCATAGACAATTATCATGCAATTCGTCTTTTCACCAAACTGTCTCACTCCTGCTCGCAGCATGGACAAAGTGTTCTACCTAGACTGCTCGCTACATCTAGTCTAACTCGATATTAGATCTTGTCCCCTATCATCAGCTATACACCTAAAGACTCTTCATGGCATCGCATTATGGCCATAGGGACTCTAGCAATGATCCCTACAAGAGTACCATAGGTATACTCTTCCCATCGGAGTGGTGAATCCCTGCAGCCACTCTCCAATTACCTTGAATTCCTTAAGTTGTACCCAACTATCACCTAAAGAGTGACCTCCAACAGAACCATGGATCAAGGTCAGCAATGAAATCAAGATCCATACATCTCTGAGCACCTAAAGTCTAAGGATACAGTGCAATTCATTGTTAGTGATGAGCACAATCATCTACATTTAAATAAATAATCCATATGATTGTCTCATGGCAAGTCTCTGATGTACTTAGCTACTCTTAGCAAGCATCCACATGTAAACTCTAATCAATTCATGATCACAATTTATAAGATCTAATGCTTGATCCAATCAAGGAGTATGACATGTGCTAGTCTGTCCGGATTAACAATGTCCAGTCTTATCAATCCTATGACTAGGGATAATTTAGATACAAACATAATTTCACACATAGAATCTTGCTTATCATGATCTCACCATGATTACTTCTCCATGCTATGTTATGTATCATGGATTTCATTTATCCGATTGAAGATTTAAATCAATTTGAAGTACGAATATCCAATTAATGAAGATGCCTTTGATAGAAACCTATCACGTACAACAAGTGCTAAGGCGATCACTTAGAACTTCTCTACTGCACTTTGGTCATTTTCCTATGTAAACTAGGTTAACTAACAAACATGTCAGATGGAAAGTCTTAGTAAAGACATGGGGTAAGAGTGCCTTGTTTTCTTCTTCATGAGGGAACTTAGACATTAGAGAGGCTGTTTGTCTAGTTTATGATGACGCTATGCACTATATCCGCAAGTGTATGAGCCTACAATATAAGGGACTCCGAGGAGTCCGAATGTCAAAACCACAAGGAGTCATGATAACTATTGAAATTAGGATGATTTCTTTATCCGCTAGGTAGCCAAGGACTCCAAGACAAGAACAAAAAAAAATGACTATCAGGAAAAAAAGATTAGGAATTCTCTAAGAGGAAAACACAGATAAAAGGCCCTAGATTTTGATGCAAATGAGACCCAAATATTATGATGAACTTTCTCCTCATCAAGGTCAATAACATGCTAAGGCAGTCCCTGATAAAATGACCACAGCCTCTTGGGTCAGATTTATCAACCAATACTAGGTATATTGCTTCTCAACTCAAACCTTAGCTTTAGTGACGAGACAACGAAAGAGGAAACTCAATTGCGCCTCATAATCTCCAAGTATCTCTATTACCTAGAAAATTAAGCTGACTCATCTAGATCTAACCTCTTATGCACTTCTTAGATCTTGTAACATGTCACAAACATATTAAAGGGGATCAGGAATCAATATGAATTAGCACAAACATGAATCAATGAGCAAGTGTCCAATCACGAGAGATAAAAATCAACACATTAATATAGTTTCATATCCAAATTACAAGCCAAAAATCCTAGGTTATGGAATTAGAAACATCATTAAGAACTGATACAAAATAGAGAAACTAAAGACATGAAAATGAGGAAAAAGAAATCTTAAAGATGATGGTCTTCAATCCTTGCTTTCCTTCCTTCCACCTTCAATTTTCTAGAATAATCTCAAGAAACCTCTCACTTTAATGACAAAGGTAAAATCCAATAAAAAGTAAACCCTGTTGATTCTAAAAAGAGAGAAACCCTAGAAGAGGTAAGGCCTTCTCAGCTTGAACCCAAAAACAAAGAAGAAATGAGAGCTTATATAGTAATTTGGTAAATGGGCTTAAAATTCAATGAGAATGGCAAAATTTCCAAATTTGCTCGTGGATTCCAATGGCATTGTAGCTAAATTAGGCTTCAAAGTCTGTAATTTTATAGATAATCGCATATTACCAAAGTGTTGGAATACTACGTTTCTTCTTAATACAAGGGTACAAACTAATGTCGTGGCATATCCATGTGTGATCATCCCTGTGTTCTCTCGATGTCAGTGGTGGAAATTTAGTTCCAATGCCATGTTATTACTGCGTTCCAATGTTATTGTTTCCATATCGCAATATATGACTCAATGCCATGGCATGCAACCCGCTTAGTTGCACTTTGCCTTTTCCTTTTTTGTTTCTTGCTCCAAAATGCTTGTTCTTCATCATGATTTCTGCAAAATGTGTAAGGAGAGAAATTATGATAAATTTGCATGATATAGGTGTGAATTTCGCATCAAAAGATCATAATGAACTTATAAAACATGCTCAAATGCTATGTAAATTCACACCTAACAAACACCCCCAAACTTAACATTCCTCTAGACTATTCTCAAGAAAAGAAACAAAGTCATTTCCTATAATCTTATTATCTAAACAAATAGATGAGCTTCAAGTGAAGGTATGCATGATATCTGTTGTCTTAGGGTCAGTTCCTCCCTAATGAATGATGGAGAATACTTCGAGACACCTTCAAAAAATAAGGACTCAACCTTTACCAGCAAATTTAGATCACAAGCTTTAACTCTTTGTGTGCCTTCCTCAATCCAAACAACCTGCAAGTTACCAGTTTATGAGAATTGAAACAAATTCTAAATGATGATCCCTTACATTAAGTATTTAGTCCATAAGCTTGTTAGCTACAACACCCCACTATGGTAGGCAAGGCACAACTCTTAAGACCGAATGTGTCTTGCATGTTTATGATGGCTCGGGTGTGTTGCAGATGAATAGTCATTTAGGCCTCGTATTTACCTGCACAATCATGCGGCGGCTTTGTCTGTGCTCGCGGATCATCCTTACGTACATTTCATCTTCACCATTGAAACAATTTCAAGTAACCCCCAAACTTTTTTGGTTGCATCTCTTCTATCATAGTAAACCCCGTCATCCTTTCAAGAAATCTGAAAGCTCTTTATTTTTGCACAAGGTGTGATGCTACAATGGCCCAACCCGCTGCTTTCTACCCACCCTTAACGAGCTTTAGGTCAACAGTCTGCATCCAATTGGTCTTAGGTACCAGGTGTCGGCATTAATCTCTTCGTACTCCTAATCACTAAAGGTAGGGAAGGCTACTAGGTCATACAAATCCCTCGATTTATTTTTTTCCCTTTGCTTATTTTTCTCATCTTTACTTTTCTCTGCTTTGGTCCCTTGGCTTTATGTATGCTTCTTGAGTTTCACCATTTATGCACACACTTCCAATCAATCCTCCAACTGTTAGCCTCATCATTCTAAACCCACACCATGTCAACACTTAATTCTATCACCCTATGGTATTATATTATGGGCAAGTTAGGGTTCTTTTACTAAAGATTGATTACGGAAGGAAGGCTATATGTCAGATACTGGCTTTCAAGAAAGAAAACGCCTATCTGCTCAACAAGGTGCTATAGACAATTACATAGTTAATAAGGTAGCTTGAAAGCACAAGATCAAGATGGCTAAATCATTTCTTAATTGTTACCTGGGCCAGGATTTTTGCCTCGAATGATACTTGAACAAGTTCTAGAAACCATGGAGATCAAATTAGATGTATTTTCATAAACCTTCTATAACCTCGAGCAAAATTGATTCTCATGGGTATTAGTTTAATCTATGCTCATGTATGTCAAGAGGTTAGTGGCCAAAGGTCAACTTTATAGGTCAAAACCTTATGCTCTAAGTCCCATTGTTCTTAACATTATCTATGTCTAGAGAGTTCAAATATTTTTCATCATCAACATAACTACCAACATTCAACTTAACTTAAAACAAGATAACAAAGTTGTTTACGGTTTTTCATAATATGCACAAGTTATTCACACTCTTGGATCAAAATTGAGCATTTTAGCCGCAAGCTAACAACTTGATATTTCTCAACATTCAAACTAGAAGATATGTAAACATGAAAGGTTCATAATTCATTAATCAACAACTAGCCTACCACAAAGCATGCAAAAACCAATCCAGGTGGTTCAACGCTAGAAAGCAACTAAATCACAAGAGCAAACTAGAAATTGAAATAAACTAAAGCATAAAACACACTAGAACTGAGAAAACAAGTTCAAAAGCTCAAAATATAGTTACTAAGATCCAAATAAAACTGATGAATTCATGCACAAACCACCCCCAAACTAGAAATGACATTGTCCCCAATGTTAAGAAAATAAGGGGAAGATAAACCCACTCTAGTCATCCTCTGTTTCGCCTGATGGTGAAGTCAATGATTGTAGTTTCAGCCAGGGGAAAACAAAAGAAGGTGGTGGTGGCACCGCTTAAGAAAGATCCAGCCGGTGCTTATGCTAGATCAATCGGGAAGTAAGGCACCCATGTACGCTCCGTCACATCATCACGAAGCCGTATAAAAACTCCATAACAACTCTTTGCTTGGTTAATTAGCTTGTCTTTCCTCCAAGTATTTCTATGAGCTCCCGAGACCTCGATTAATGGGGTTGCATAGCTTGCTCACCCTTTTCTTCACCTTCATATTTTTCTTCTTGCTCATCTCCCGCTTCTTCATTTTCTCTTTCAAAGACTCTCAACAACAAGACGTGAATTTCAAGTAGTCTTTTTTACTTTAGGTGACGGGAGAGGTAACATACTTGAGCATCTCTCTTTAGATTATGAGAGCTACACCCCAGCTATCTTGTAAAGCATAGTAATGGTGGGGGTGTGGTTAGACCTTCAAGATTTTCCTATTTGCTGCCTTTTAATAATTCCTTAGCACTAAAGTTCAAGATAACCCTTTCTCCGTCAAGAAAGAAACACGTGTATTTCCTGGCTTCGCCTGAGGATATAGCAATGCCATACCTTAGAAGCTGGTGAGAGGCCAGTTATAGGGAAATTGAGAACTTCATTTTTTTTAGTTAGTTTTCCACTGGACTGAGTTTTCTGTCAACACTTCCAACAAATTTATCATAGTTTGGTGAGTTCCACAAGTTTTGGTAAGCTTCGATGTCGTTATCTTGAAGCTCGAATGCACTATTAATTGTGGCACCATTAAATGGGACCCAAACTCCTCTCACAAAGACCTTAGTGCCATCCCTAAAGGAAAGATTGTGTGAAATTCTCGTACTAAAGGAGCCACACCCTGTGGTGGGTGTTCACAAAGTCTAGTCCATTTCATCTGCTGGATGATGAGGCTAATATACACATTTGGTTTGTGAATTCCTCATTCAATCACAAGACGTTCAATAAATCAAAGAATATGAAACATCCTTCTACCACTTGACAAACTTAAAAGGGTCCTCACCATGAGGGGTTACCTTTTTCTTCCTGGCGGTTTTCCTCTCCCTTAGAGTCATTTTCTTCACTTAGAAATTTCCTCGAACACTTGGTGTGCACCCCATATTCCTCTACTAAATTGGTGTTGTCACACCTTCGAAGCTCTTCAATACGCACACAACACTCCACCCAACCCCACACCGGGTCTAATCTATGCTCAATAAATGAAGATCAAAGCCTCTTGAGTCGGGGGAAAAAAGGCCTTCACTAATGGTGGAAAATTAGGTTCGTGGAAGAAATGGTGGTGGAGGAGGGCAGGAAGGCGTGACTGGGTGAGATTTGATAGAGAGGGGTTGTTTGAAAATGGTATAGGGAAGAGCTGACATGCTTTCACTGATATCGTTTAGCTGGGAGGAGTAAGAACAGAGGTAATTCTTTGTTTCTTTAAATGAAAATAAGGCAGTAGTGGCTTTAAAGTTGCAAAATCGTATCAGATGTACGCAACATGTGACTAAAATGTCGTGGGCATACCAAGAGGAAAAATTTCTCAAATTTATTTGATGTCGCGACATGTGAGTGAATGTCGCGACATATAAGTCAAGCAATAAAAGCAGGAGTAGTGACTGACATGACATTACAGGCAATGCATAAGTCTCTTGAATGGAAGTTGGGTTGATGTCGTGGCATCAAAGTGCAATGCCGTGACATATTAGTAGGTTTCCTTAATTACTGCTTCATCATACCTTCATTCTCAACAATCTCCAATAGATTCATTCCCACCAACACACCATTCTCTTCCTCCTCAATCCTCCTCATTCAACATTCTAATTAAAGTGTTCAAAGATTTCGATATTACTCACTTTTAAGCTCAAAAGAATTCGATCCAAAAACACAATTCTTCCATAAGCACACAACTTTTTTTCATTTCATTCCATTTTCCTGCACTTTCAATGTATTTGAACCTGCAATTAGAACACACTACAAACAAAAAACACATCAAACATAAATGGGATTCCCAACTCTAAACAAAACAAAAACTAAATTATTTGAAAGAAAATAAACAAAAGAGAAAGGAAAAAGGGATCCTCACAAACTTGGGTTGCCTCCCAAGAAGCACTTAGTTTAACATCGTTAACTCAACTTCCCTGACATTCGATGTCGCACATACTTAGGCAATGATGAAAAGACTAGTAAAACTTCCAATATATTTGCGGTACCTTCAAAATGGTGATTTCTTTGCACTTGTCTACTTCTCCACTAAAAATGACCAATCTTTGTCAATTGACTTTGAAATTTCCCTTCTTCGGATGTGATAACTCCACACTTCCATAGGGGAATACTTGAGTAATAACAAAAGGTCCAGACCATATTGATTTAAGTTTTCCCAGAAACAACTTCAACCTTGAATTGAAGAGAAGTACTTGTTGCCTCGATTGAAACTTCTATTATGTTCTTATCATGTCATGTCTTGCTATTTCCTTTGTATATCTTTGCATTCTCATAGCCTTGATTCGTACAATAAAGATGAATCAACAAAATTTATAATTCCAATTCATCTCACGCGTAGCAAAGCTACCGTAGTATACTTGCCTAGGGTCGAACACAGGGATGAGTTTTTTTTCGTACAAATGATTTAAGTGAAGTCAAAAATGGTGAATTTGGTTTGGATTTTAAGGTGGTGATAAAAACAGGGGGTTGGTGGTTTGCAAACTGAAAATAAGGCGAAATAAAATATAAAAAGAACTCCTTGAAGCATTGGGCCACTGGGTTTAAGGTCCTAGGCTAACCGAGAGGTCCTCGGGTTCATTTCCTCGCGTTGGGGAGGATGACATATAGTCATCTCCCGAACCGGATCTTCATTTAACTTTAAAAACTAAACCCTAATAATTTTCCTTTTGATAGAAAGCATTTATTTAGCATTTATGGTTCCTACAGTGAAAATCTATCACCTTGACTCCATCCTATAATGACTGTAGAAGGGAAACTAATGAATCTCGATCTAATAATAAGCATCCACTAAACCCAAAAGATTACCAAGTATTGATCAAAGAGGATGCATCAAAAGTGAAATATAACCCTTAACCTACCTCCAAAGGGTTATTTGTAAAGGGCAACTAATGGATATCAAGCAGTATCTAGAAGCAAAGAATACACTCGAACTCCTAAAAGCTTGCCAAGTATCGCCAAAGAAAGTACATCAAAAGCTTTAAACCTAGAGTTGAAAATTTGGAACCAAATGTCAAAACCCGTCGCGTGAAAAACAAGGGAACCACCAAGAATCTCTTCAAATCTTGCACCCGCCAGCCTCTTCCACTTCAAGTTAGGAGGAAAGGGTTTTAGCCGCCATCCTCCAAGTCATTATCCTTCGATGGCTTTCGCAACCAAAAAGTGAGAGAGAAAGAGGAGAGAGAAGAGAGAAAATGAGGGCAAAAAACAGGGACCCGTAACTGCTTCCTTCCAAATATTAAAACTTAGGTCAACAGTGTGTTACAATGGCTTATATAGCCTTACAAACATGTGAAATACCAAAATAACCAAACTAGAATAATTACAGTGAGGGTAGAAAGGAGAAAAACCAAAACGAAGTCGTTTGGATCACAAAAACAAAGTAAATTTCGCTTATGTGATAGTAATTTTCGCTATGATAGCAAATCGCTATCATAATAAAATTCAGTCATAGTTTAAATTGAAATTTTCATGGTGCATAGTAATTTTCGCCATGATAGCAAAAAATTTTTGCATAGCTTAAAATTTCGCACTGTCAAAGACTGCCCATTGCTTCCTCACAATATTCTCCAGCACAATTCCATTTCTTCGCTTTGATATTCCTTCATTCCCGGCTTGTCAAAACTGATAGGAAAACCATATGAAATTGATAGAAATCAACCCGACTTTGTTATGATTGGGTTGACACGGCGATTTGGCTTCCAATTCTGCAAAAACTACAAAACAACCGGAATGCGATTAGAAGTACAATAGGGACCCGAACATGTCAATCAAGTTAATTATAACACTAGTACACAAAAGCGCCAAAACCTATTAAAAATAAAGCACTTTTCAAATTAATCACACTTAACCTACACACGTTAGTCCCTTAGCAATGAAAGAAAGAAAGAAAGAGAGAGCATACAAAATGATAACAAAATAATGTTCACAAAAATGGTATTTCAAAAAGGTTGTGAATGAGTAATGCCTAACCCTAAGTAAGAATGCTCGTTCTGTCCTCATAACTAACTTAAGAGAATGAATGCCATACAAAATTGAGTATCAAAAGAGTTTCCTTCTCGATGAATCAACCAGAAACTTCCACCAAAATCTAAGTGTTTTGTTTGGATCAGCCTCAACAAATAAACCTGTCAATCAGACTCTCCCAACTCAAGCTATATTGCCACAACCTAGCATGCTAACCAACCTAAATAGATCAGGACCCACCTCTTATTCCACAATTATTTTTGTGTTGTAGGGTGCAATGCTGAGGAATCGACCTCACCAAAGTCTATGTAACGGGGATCTACCGATGACTCCCAACCAATTAAGGCTTAGGGCACCAAGTCATAAGGATCTTTCAACCACAAACTCGTGTTTCACTCCTGACTCAATGATTTTGAGATTCCAGAACTCACAAATTTGCTGGAACTCCACCCATCCACCCATGTAGCGAACACTAAGTCGGGTGACTCCCAACCGCTGAAGGTTTAGTGGCACTGGCTTAAAGGTTACTGCCATACCCCTTGACGTGCTCTAAGTTTTAAGGCAAAGCGCTGCAATTTTTTCTTTTCTTTCTTTTTTTTCTTTTTCTTTTTTCTCATTTCTTTTATTTTGGAAGACACATTGGCCTTCTATTCATGGTCCTTAACCTATTAAAGGTGGCCAACGAAACTAAGTCAAGTTATTACAAGGCTTAGGAGGCTAGGCAGCTTTTCAAAGTTATCAAGAAACCCGATGTGCATTGTGTGTGGTTAGCTAAAGGTAAAGAAAAAGGCCGAAGTAGCAAGAATTCAACTAATCATCAACTCACTAGGCATGGAACCAATCTTAACATCAATAGAATTGGACAAAGTTTCAATTTCAAACTATGAGCTGTGCAAAACACACAAAATTTTGCTTGCAAATGGGTCCAATTTTGAAAAGTAATGTATAGTATAACAACTTTATAGAAAGGAACACAGCAAGCCACTGAACATCACAAATGGGCTTGCCTAAATAGCAACAAAACATAAATATAAAGCCACTTCCCTTTCGCTAACTCTCCCCCAACCTAAACATCTCAATGTCCGAATGGGCTCTGATTGGAAAGTTAGGGAATAAAGTGTGTTACCTCCCTTTGATGATATGTGATCGTTTTGGATAGAGATCTTTATGATTTTATCGACACCTTATTCACTCCGTTTGGTCTTCAAATGAACAAGAAGAAGAGAAAAAGTGACTACTACATTTTTTGGAAATTACACCTTCATAATAATTTCAAAGTGTCTTTTCTAGCCATGCTATTGATTCTAAACTCTAAGCTTCCAACTAAGATTTCAAAACGCCCCAAACGGAGTTCTGATGAAAATGTTATGAGCGAAACAAAATTAGGAGGCAAAACAGTGGGGGGTAGCGAAAAATTCGCTATGAAGGAATTATACATAGCGGGACCCTTTTCGCTATGTGTAATAGCGAATTTTTTTTTTAATAAAATAAAATAATTAATAAAATAATAATAAAACAAATAAAAATAAAACATATTTTTTTTGAAAGACAAATTTCTTTTTTTTCTTTTTTCTTTTTTTTACGATTTTTTTCTTTTTTAATTTTTTCAAAAATAAAATAATTAATAATAATAATAATAAAAGGTTTTTTAAAATAAAATAAAGTAATAAAATGAAAATAAAAGAAAACAAATTCCCTTTTTTTTTAATTTATCGATCATTTTTGTCTCAAGAAGCCAGACATCTCAGACAAGATTTTCTTTCTATTTGCAGCAATTTCGCCATGATAGCGAAAATTCAATCACAAGAATTTTGTTACTGACAAGTAAATTTTCGCTATAGTTGCGAAAATCTCCCCTGTTATGCTGATCTTCATTCTGCTTCGTTCTGCTTGCAATTTATTCAATCCGGCTTCAAAATTTCATTTAAACTGCAAAAATTAATACAAGAAAAATTAAGAAAAATTGCAGAAAAGTGAAAAACAAGCTAGAACAAAGATTAACTTAAAAATTAGAGAAAATCTAACAAGAAAAATTAAAGAAAGCAAAATAAAATAAAATAAAATAAAATAAAATAAAAGAAAATTAAATGTGCTGGGGAGATCAGGATCCCCAAACCACTTCCCTTAGCTCGAGGTCAGTTGAACTGGGTAGAAGCAGAAATGTCGGGGTTCGAGTGCTCCAACCAACCGGCACTAATCCATCCACACATGGCTACAAGATGAGTAACCGCCATTATTTTTGGATGTAGTAAAAGATTCTGTGCAATGGCCATTAACTTCCTAAAAATTTTGTAGTAATGAAGATTACGGGTGATTTGGAAATGGTGTTTCGTGTCAGTATGTCTGGTAGGCAAAATGTACACTGGGTCGGGCGATGGCTAACGCAAAATGGTCAGTATGGTCTCGCATCGGGCAAAGGGTGTTCAATTATGTGGAATTGTCAAGGACATGCTTGGGGGTTCCTCCCCTTCTTCCTTTCCTCTCGCTCCCGCTTCCTTCCCCGTAGTTCCTCAGAGCCTTTACTCGGTTCCCGTGATAAATTCCTCCCCAAGAAGCCGGCCAGCCGAGTCCCGCTTCTACCTAAGCCAGTGTCAATGCACTCTCTCTCTGGATTTCTTCCTCCTTGATGATCATGCTGCTGGGCAAGCCTTGAAATGGAGTAATGCAGTTACTTCACTTTCGTCCATTTACTTTTGAAGCCCATCTAATCTTTCGTCCAGGAGTTCTCCACAAAGATGGATTTTTTCGGCTCAATCGGGCATTGAATTTCTTTTGTTTTTCCACGACATCACCCACCACCTGTGTAAGGTCTAGAATTGCTTCGTCGAACTGGGAGATTATTGTGGTGGTCGAGGCCGAGACAAAGAGGCATACCGTGACGTGCAGAGGTGCATAAGTCAAGTAACACCGGTAGAGGGTAAAATGCCCATCAGTCTCATATTTCCCTTGCACTGCGACAGGTTCTGATTCTCTCAGCTCACGCCATCAGCCATGAGTTGCCCTTTATAATCCTCATTATCATGTGTATGCTCTAGGGTTACCCCTGCCACATACCCGATCAGTATTGTCCCTTCCATTGCTCAAATTCAACCCAATTCTTACAATCCTAACCCATCGAACGACCCCCGGCAGTTAAAGAACAAAGCAAACACCAAACAAGAAAAAACAATCAATGTGTACAGTTACTAAAAAAACAAAACAAATGAAACAGTAAATTAAACACACTAAAAACACTAAAAAGATATATAGAAGAAAATTCACTAGAATTTGCATTTCCAGGATCACAGTGTTCCACACCATCGGTACACTTAGGCACCATCCCTGAATCTACTTATTCATCTGTACACGAGGGTATGAATCAACAAAATTTATACTTAGTTCCTCCTACTGCCATAGCAAAGTCACTACAAAGAGGCGGTTTAGGGGTCGGAAATACAGGATGTTGTACAAATGGATTCAAGTATGGTAAAAATGGTGAATTTGGTTCGATTTCTATGGTGGTGATAAAAATAGGGGGTTAGGTGGCTCAAAACTCAGAAAATAAGGTGAAATAAATAATATAAAAAGTTGAACTCCTTAAAGCATTGACCACCGGTTTGGTTGTCCCAAAAGCTAACCGAGAGGTCCCCGGTTCATTTCTTCCGGTCAGAGGATGACATATAGCTATCTCCTAACCCATTCTCATTTAACTTTAAAAACTAAAACCCTAATAATTTTCCTTTTGATAGAAAGCATTATTTAGCATTTATGGTTCCTACGTTGAAAAATTCATCACCTTTAATTCATCCTATAATGACTCAGAAGGGCAACTAATGAATCTTTAGTGGATCTAATAATAAGCATCCATCAACTCTAAAAGATTACTGGCATTGATCAAAGATGATGCATCAAAGTGAAAATATAACCCCTTAACCTAATTCCAAGTGGGTTTGTAAAGGGCAACTAATGGATATCATGTATCTAAAAGCCAAGAATACATTGAACCTAAAAGCCAAGGCTGTATCGCTAAAGAAAGTACATCAAAAAAGCTGAACCCAGAGCTGAAAATTTGGGAACCAAAACGTCAAACCCAACGCGTGAAAAATGTGAACCACTGCCAGCCTTCAAATCTGCACTCCAACACTTTCCACTTCAAGGAGTGAGCGGTTTTAGCCGCTCATCCTCCAAGTTGTCATCCTCGAGGGTGTTTGGCAACCAAGAAAGTGAGAGAAAGAGGGAGAGAGAAGAGAGAAAACTAGCCAAAACAGTGGACTCAAACTGCCTTCCTTCCAAAAATTAAAACTTAGGGTCAACAAAGGTGTTACAATGGCTTATATAGCCTTACAAACATGTGAAATAACAAAATAACCAAACTAGAATACCATAAAGGGAAGAGGGTAGAAATGAGAAAACCAAAAACGGTCACAAATGCTTGAATCACAAAAAAAGCAGAAAATTCTATGACAAGACTTTTCGGCCATGATAGCTTAAATTGGCTATGATAGCTAAAAATTGCTTATGATAGTGAAAATTCGCTATAGTAGCTTTAAATTCTGAAGTCATACGGTACTGAAATTTTCGCTTTATGCATAGTAATTTTCGCTATGATAGCGAAAATTCCTAATGCGTGAGCTTAAATTTCCAGCACTGCTCTCAAGACTGCTCCATTGCTCCCCGCTGCCACTATTCCTCTCGCACTATTCCATTTCTTCGTTTGATATTCTTCATTCTCGGGCTTGTCAAATTGATAGAAACCATATGAAATTAATGGAAATCAACCCGACTTTGTTATGATTGTTGATAATGGCGATTTGGCTTCAATTCCGCAAACTACAAAAATAAATTTCCTTAATGCTATAAGAAGTACAATAAAGGGACTTAACATGTTAATCTGGTTAATTATAACAATTAGTACACAAAAAGCTCTCAAAACTCCATAGCAATAGGGGCTCAAAATAGCACCCTTTAAGCACTAATCGTGGCCTCATGCCGAAATTCATCAAGTTCATCGAAGGTCAGAATAACCACTTCTCTCCTAACCACTGAAGTCCATATTCAACTTCCTTATTGCCCAATAAGCTCTATGCTCAAGTTCCACTCAAGATATGACATGCTTTCCCCAAAGACTAACCCATACAGGAAGAGGTTCCTATTGATGTTTCTTGAAAGCTTCGCATGCCAAAAGTGCATCATCCATCTTTGCTGAACAATCTTTCCGAGATACATTCACGCTTCTAAGATCCACCCTCGGTTTGAAAACTCTGTACCTTATCACATATCATAATGATAAAGTAATAGCTTGGTTTCTGTGGTCTTACTCCATACTCCTGACAAAAGTGATTCAACAACTCACATATGTGCATCCCTTCCATTACTCACACTGCCTCAGAGTTCCAACCTCGAGAAGATGTGCTTATGGAGAAATTTTACACTCACCCTTGGCATCACAAGTAACTTATACGGTAGGAGGCCCACCCACTTAGATACGTAGTCCACTGCCACTAGTATGTATTTGTTGGCATAAGAGGGAGGGAATTTACCCATGAAATCAACCCCAAATATCAGACAATTCTACTTCCAAGATTGAATTCAAGGGCATTTCATTCTTGTTTGAAATAATATTTCGTTTTTCGCATCTATCAAGCAAGTTTTTACAATGAAAGAGCATCCTTAAAATAAGGTAGGCTAAATAAAACTGGATGCAAATAACTTTATGGTAGCTGAACCTTTTCCACTAAAGAGGTCTCAATCACACTCAAAGAATGACATGTAATGGAGAAGGATATTCCTTGGGTCATTTTTGGACATCTTTGCTGAAACTATAAATCAAGGATGTTCTTTTCTTTACTCTTTACTCTTTAAATTTCAAATTGGTTTCTCTAATGCAAGTGCACATGCTGTCAAGTAATAAGATTTTAAAGTACTAGATATTAAGTTCACACATGATCTAGAAGAAAATCAAAGACTAAGTAATTTCAAACCACCTATGATCTTCACTATTTGAACTCTACTTCTTTTCAAGAGTTGGTAAACTAACTAACTAGCCAAACTCAATGTATTTTGTTTTTCGTTAATTGAAAGAAAGATAAATTCTGTGTCAATTGTGAAGTTTCTTCTAGATTTAATGAACTTTGGGGAATGGAATTTACTGATTCGATCACTAGTTTTCAACTGCTCAAAACAACTGTCATAGAAAGCCAAATTGACTGGTCTAAGGATATTTAGTATGGTCTTGAAATGCATTCAACCAATTATACATTCACCCATTTTAGAACACCATGTTCTAAACCAAGACAACATGTGTCTAAATAGCTACTTGAGAAATTGATTTTTAAGACTTGATGATATCTAAACCAAGATTAATCGAACCAATTCTTAGGATCGGGGTTTCACTCATTCCCTATGACAAGGTAATACAAGCTTTCTTCAACATGATTAGTCCACTACTCTACAGATTAACTAATATATCCATCTCCATTGATAGAAACAAGATATTTTGATTAAAATGTGACAACCCTCAATATATTAATCACATTTTCCTAGGGATCACTATTCTTAGCCTCAGGAACACAACTTAAATCTATCACTTATGGGCTCGGATATCAAGTGTTAGAATGAGGAATCCTTTATTTGACTCAATGAATTACTATATCAAGCAAAGACAATAAGCAATCGATCTAATTATAACCAGTTGTTCGCACTGGATTTACAATTCATTAAAGAACAATAAGAATGGTTATGGGTTGAATCCTATATTTTTCCAAGGGCATGTTAGTATAGTCTTGAAATGCATTCAATCATTGTACATTTCACCATTTAGAGCACCATGTTCAAACTAGACAACATGTTTCTAAATAACTACTTTTAGGAACTAATTCCTTTAAAGACTTTGTTGTTTTCCTAAACCACCCTTTGATCGAAGTAAAGCTTGTCCCTTATATGCATGGTAACACAAGATTTCTCCACTTTAATTGGTACTTCCAGTCAACAGTTTTCAAATGAGAACAATCTCTTCCCAATACAGATCAAGATTATTCTACCAAAATGATGAAACCTTCAAATATTGGGTGTAAACCCGAAATTCCACCAGGTTATCCTTATGCCTCGGGAACACACTTTTGTTGTCACCTAGAAGGGAACATTGAAAACAAAGGTTAGGATAGCACCTGTGAGTATTAATTTAACATACCCTTCAGATAATGCTTTTCAATCTTAGGAATAACCCTTATACTAAACTGATACTTAGAACAATGCATTTCTAGTACAATACTAATTAGATAACTTTAGTCTTCAGACCCACAACTTAAATTAAAACAATGCAAACTTAGCAATTAACTCATTAATCTCTTCCCAGAGGGAGCTTAGCCTTCCATGACTGGATTGCACACAACAATGACTAGTTGTTTAAACAAATTCATTGAAAGGCACAATCAAGAAAATGATGATAAAACATGCAATAATGTTTTTAGCTTTCCTTCAAGTTCATATTAGTAACGGAGCAGCAGTATTCAAAGATCAAGGCAAATAATCTCAACTCGTATCAACTAATCTAATGAAAATGGAAATTAAAGAAAAGAAAAAAAGAAAAGAAAAAATATGTACAAAAAGCTCTAATACTCCTCTCATTTTCCTTTCTCCGATATCGCCTTTCTTTTTATCGTTTCCTTTCTCGCTACTTATATCTTTTATTTATAGTCCAAATGATGTCAGCCCAAATTTAGTGGTACCAGGACTTCAATGCAAGCCCACTGAATGAATTATCGTGGACAATTATTAGAATGTCTAATAATTGTTACCACCAAATCTCTCTTCGCTTTATCGTAAGGTTGTCGTGGAAAATTTGTAGCTATTCTCAAACTCTGCTTACTTCTTACATTTGTGGCAACAAATTTGAATTTGTCGCAACATTTCTTCTATGCTTTTTGTCTTCAGAATTTGTTGTGTAACAATTTTCTTGATTTTCAAATCGTTGATCTTTTGGAAAAATTTTCGTGACAAAGTTTGAATGTTTCACAATGTACAGTTGTCGACCTTCTAAATAATTGTTGTCACGACACTGGAAGTTGATGCGAAAATTTCTCATTGTTATGCTACTACTCCCTTCTAATTGATTGTCGTGGATAAATTTCAAGTATTTCTTTTCAAGAATTTTTCCCAATTTCTGTCATGGCTAAAATTTGAACGTTGGCGATAATTCTTCTACCATTTGCCTTTGTTTTGTCGCGACAATTGTTCGTGATGTCGCGACATAGTCGTTTTTCCCGCCTCGTCTTTTCAGCCGCTTTTCTTGCTCTTTTGTTTATTTTGGATCTTGTTTCCTGAGTAAAACAATAATTTTGGTGAAGATTCCATAATTTTTCATTAAAATATACTTTAGCCTTAATTATGTACCACAATGACTTTAAATCAGATATTTGCACTCATTAAACTCCCTTAAAATTAAAGTTTTGTTTCGGTCTCTCGTGAAAAGAAAAGAATTCTTGTTGGTTCTCAAGCAATGTAGCTAAACTTTAAGGCCAATTTCTGCTCAATCAAATTCAATGAAATGTCACTTGAGATGTAATTTCCAACTAAGCTTCTATTCAGGAATCAAGAAGATTTTTCAATTATATTCACTTAACAAATGTGATAATCCATGTAATAAACATTTCAATTCTTTATTAACCGATTCGTGAGTGTGTTTTGGTCTTCTCTTTAATAATCTAGAAAATTAGTTAATCTTTTCTAAGATATTATGTAATACATGTCTCCTTAATTTTACTTAGGTCCATAAGCTCATGGTCATATTATTCTCCACTAATGTAGGCATATCACTACCTTCAAGATCAAATAGGGCTCCTTCGTTTGTAATGTGTGGCTCGTACTTGCTGTGATAACTGACATTTATGTCTCGCTTACTCTAGATCAGACTCAACATTTCCTCGCACTAACTTTGCATCCTTCAACTTTCCACTTACTGACATAAACTTTTAAGCACCCCCAAACTTGGTTTGCATTTGACAGATACCCCCATTGGACCACTTTCGCCTGACATGTAAGCCATTTTCTTTTCATTTATGTTCAAGTTTTTGGAAATCAGGCACGTTTTGTCTTCTCTTAAGCTTCTACCACCCTTGTAGAGCTGGTTAGTAACCCCATACCACTGCTATTAGGGTATACTAAAGTGTTGAAACACCTCTCATAACTTAACGGTTGATTAGTGCCCAAATAGTGCTATTTTGAGCCCTATTTTAGATAGGTTTTGAGTGTTTTTTGCGCACTAATCATGTTAATAATGTCAATTGAAGTGTTCAGGTCTTCTTAATATCACTTATGCCGTTTAGAGGGTATTTTTGGTTATTTTGTAGGTTTTTGCATACCTTGAGAGTTCAATATCTATAAATAAAATAAATCTACGAAGATCAACCCATTTATCACCCCTTCAAACATTTTAAAATTCAATGAAGGAATGAAGGCAAAGTGAGAAGAAATGATGCAAGAGAGATGCACAGGCAAAGAGCTGAAGAATATGCAAACCCAGAAATTCTCATGATTGTGAATACCAAGACGCTAAAAATAATTCATTGGTATTTGCATCCAGCAACAGAAATTTCAATGACATCAAATCTCATTAACGCCAGTTTTTAAACATGTTGTGTTTCATTATTCCCATATATTTCATGAGGTATGAATAAATTTCGTTAATTAATAAACATACATAATAAACTGATTTCTTATCTCCCAGGGTTTCATAATTATTAAATATTAATATTAAATTTTCACATAATTGAGTTTAATCGGTCTCATTCATTTAAATTCCATTTATCATCTGTGAATGATCAAACCATCTAATTTTCATAAAAAAATGGTTACTTCCCTGTCCAAATGCAAACATATGCCTTCATTTTCACATATCAAGAAACTACATAAACTCCATAGTTTTTGTAACCCTACTAAACTCTGGGGAGGACACTACAATCTTTTGGCACATTTTATGTAAATATCTCCTGCAAATTGCATTAGGGTTTGCTTTTTCTCTCTCTTCTCTCTCTCTCCTCTTTCTTCTTATTTTCTAGGGTCGCTGAACACCCTCTCTTGAGATGACAACTCAAGAGACGCCAAGGTTTCCTTTTCTTTTGAAGAGGAAGGTAGCTAGCTTGGTTGTGGGGCAATGCAGGTTGTCTCATGTGTTAAATGCTGTGCACTTATTTATGGCCTCCATCTTCTCAAACTAGGTCAATATCATTTAATGTCATTACTTCCTCGCCAATACTCTACTTTCAGATACAAGGCATACTTACTGCTAGATGTATCAAGAAATTTTTTAGACGGCCTTTATAAGCCATCAATGATGTTGAATTTTAGGGTTTCAAACTGAAAGGGGTTGTATATGCATGTTGCCTGTTTTGACTCAAATAGGAGTGATTCTAGGTTAGGGTTTTCTAAATAAACAAAGATCCTCGCTATGGCTTCGCACCATGTTACCGGTCATAATGCGAGGATACAAAACCCGAGGACACCAGAGCTACCCCCATGTTGTCAAGCTAGTGACCTAAACCTTCAAAGTTACCTTTTCTCATTTCACTTTCAGTTTTTACAATTAATAATCAGTCAAACAACTCACACTGTTTTAAACAAAAATCCAAAAATCCAAATTAAAAGCTTCACCATTTTCAACACCGATGTGAGTCATTCATAGGATGAAAACCCATCCCCGTGTTCGACCCTAGACCGCTATATCGCAAAGAGCTTGACTACGGCAGTAGGAGGAACTTAGGACTACAAATTTTGTTGATTCCGAATCACCCTACCGTGGCACGAATCAACGGTTCAAAGGAGGAAGGCTGCAAGACAAAACTCATTCTACCTTGATAATTTTGAAATTTATAGCTTCTTGTTTTTCTATTGTGCACATCTATTGATGCAATATTTTCTTCATTTATTCATCTCATTTGATCATTCTTTCACATCCCTTACTCTCACCCTTCTTCATCTTTCAAATTATACTCCCTAAACTGTCTCCATCGGTTTCATTTCATATGCACTCACACCGCAGATCGCAACCAGGGTTCTTTTTGATCAAGGATTACAATTGGGGAAGGCTTAAGGTTTTTCACTTGGCTTTTGATGATAGAAATAGGTGTTCAACTCAAACAAGGGACTAGGGTGTATGCATAGGCATATGCATATCATAAAGGTAGGCTTGAAAGGCACAAACTTTTCAAGGATGGCCTACATCATTTCCTGTTGGTAGTATTACTTATAATTTTTCCTTGAATAATATTCTAACAAGTTCTAGAACCTTCGAAGACTAAGGTTATGATGGATCTCAGAAGATGTTCCTAACTCAAGCATAATCAGTTGCAAAGGTACTAGTGACCATGCGTATGTATTTAGGGTTTCTTAGAACTAAAATGTTCAACCAAAACAAAATTATAAGCCTTATCAATTCCATTATTTGTTTAAATCTTCCTAAGTCTGGAATTTCAGGATAGTTATCCTTGATATCACAACTTTGCAATTCTGTTGATATTATCCTACCCTAACTTCATCTACCACAATTCCTCTTTGTCGCTCATTGCTTAGTCTTTTTACAAGATATTGTGCCATATGGTCAATTAAAAGTTCAATTTGATCAACTATTCGTTATGAGCTCAGCAAAGTTAGCACAAGTGATCTCACACATTCAATTCACCCAAACAATTCAACATCATAGATAGAAGCAAGTTTACTCAAATGCCAAAATTTTCAAAATCAAGATACAATTAATACATAATTACAAGAGTATTTCATTTGTATTCAAGGAATGATTAATGCCCAAAAAGTGCAATTTTGAACCCTATATTAGATAGGTTTTGAGTGCTTTTTGTGCACTAATCATGTCATTTATACCAATTGAAGTGTTCTAGTCTTCTTAGTAGCACTTATGTCATTTAGAGGGTATTTTTGGTTGTTTTATGTGCATTCAGCACTTCTCGAGTTCAATCAATACAAAGGATGAATCATGAAGTTGGAATTCAAGTCTCAAATATCAACTAAATTCTTAAGAATCAATGAGAAAACAAAGGCAGCGAAGAAAATTCATGCAAGCCACATTACCGATGAAAAGTGCTGGAAGGATCAACAATGCAGAATTCGGCAGAGTTGGCGAAATTCTCGCCAAGATCGCGAAAATTCGGCAACCTTAGCCGGTACTCGCAACCTGCTTTAAAATGACAAATTTCACAGCACTAATTCAAAATTTCCCGCTAGCACCGTTCTCAGCGAAAATAATGGATTTCGGCTTCACAAGAATTAGTTTAGCGAAATTTCGCGAAGGCCAGCGAAATTGCCCACCCCAGCAAATTTCAGCTTTACTCAGATATGCGTTGGTTTCGCTAATTAGCTAAATTCTTCAAATTTAAATAAAATCAACATGCCTCACATGCTTGTAATTAATGTCAAACCGCTCCAAACTTGGTGTATTACTTAATTGTCCTATAACTTAGCCAATTTCAGGTTTTTTGGTATTCATACCTGATGAGGCCTATATAAGCCCTCTTGTTTTGTAAACTAAAAGCAGAGAGAAGAATAATTAGCAAATAATTGGAGTGAGGAGAAGATATTTTGTAAGTTTTCATTTTTGTAAATAAAGTATTGTATTTTAGCTAGGTTTCGGTTTTTCTCTCTCTTCTCTCTCCTCTTTCTCTCCTTTCTCATTGCCAAACACCCCTCTTGAGGATGACAACTCAAGAGATGCTCGCTGCTCTCCTTTCTTTGGAAGAGGAAGGAAGCTAGCTTGGTGGTGGGGTATATGCATGTTGTCCTCTTGTACTAAAAGCTACAGGTAGTGTATTTATGGCCCTTATATTCTTTAAACATGGTTGCATAACATTGAATGTCATTAATTTGGCCAATACTTCCATGCTTTAGAACCAAAGGTATATTCAAATGAGAGAGGGTACTCGTGGATTCTTTAGATGGTCTTACTTATTCTCAAATGATATTTATATGTTAGGTTTCAACTCAAATTAGGGTTGCATAGCATTTAATGTTATTGATTTGGCGATACTCTCCATGCTTTAGGTGTGATTCTTTAGATGGTCTTTCACGAGCCTACGAGATGATAAATAAATGTTAGGGTTTTAAGCGATCAAGAGCCATGCTTGCACATCTTTGTATTGACTGAATAGGAGTTGTTTCATAGGTGAGGTTTGCTAGTTAAACATAGATCTGGTTATGCCGGGGACTATAGGTTGTTGTCATACTTGCGAGGGGATAAAACCGAGGACGCTTGTTTGCCCACTAGCACGAGTTAGTGACCCCCTAATTCTTGAAGTGCTTTTTCACGCTTCAGTTTTACAATTATCAGTTTTCAAACCCTTCCCATTGTTTTTGAAACCGATTCCAGAAGTCAAATAAGAAAGCCTTGCAGCCGTTGCATATGCAAACCATTTCTAGGATGAAAACCCATCCCCGTGTTAGGCCTGAGCCATTATCTTTGCCATTAGCTTGACTACGGCATTAGGAAGGCACCAGGTATATAAATATTGTTGATTCATTCGACCTGCGTAGCGCGAATCAAATGAAATGCAGATTCTTAGGGATGGTGCTAGAAACTACAAATGGTAGACGGAAGTACTTGTAGTCCACATCACAAGTGAAGGTAACCATTTTTACCTCTTTCGCGACTCGATTACGAGCTATCGATTTTAGCAATTAGCGATGCTTCCCTTAGCATTTCGATTTTCATTCGGTCAGGTTTTTTTTTGTTAGTTAATCTTAACCTTTTTGCAAGCTTTGTTGGTTCTCTTTGTTGTCTCTACAATTTTGTAGCAGTGTTTATGCTTGATGGGATAGAACACATCGGTGGCTTGCATAGGATAAGTCTGACCCGAGCTGGCTAGTGAAGGTTAGTGTACCAAGCGATACCATGGATCCTGTACGAGGAACAACGAGTCAGCAGGAACCCCGTGAATCGAATGCCTATAGAACCATGAGGATCATCACCCTCCTAGAGTTAGACACGTCACGTATCATTCCTCCCTGCTTGAAGATGTAGCGGTGAGGCGTATTGTACCACACTCTTGCATATCATGGTATGGAAAATAAAAATCCATACACTCATATTAGGGATTTTGAGGAGGTTTGCACTACCTTTAAGGAAGGTATGATGGACATGGATTTCTTTGGCCCCAAGGCATTTCATTGACTGCAAAGAGTGAGCGAATGTGGCTTTCCCCGACTCATTGAGGCCTGAGGCAAATTAGAAATTGGGGTGAGTGCGACGAGAATTCTGAAGAAGTTTTTCGTACTCATAAAACCAATAATTTTGAAAGAATAAAATTACCTTTGCGGCTGGGATGGTGAAGATTTTACCGGTGTTGGGGAAGATTTATGGAAACCATCGGTGCATGCCCCACGTCATGGGTTTGAGCTTGGATGTTATTGAACCTTCTATGATGGAATGTCTAGCCTATGAAACAATTGTTGAGCCCATGTGTGGGGAGTAACTTTGAGTAAACATCTACGGTGAAACTCTGATTTTTTGAACTATGTAGTTGAAACCTCCAAAACTTGGGATGAACCTAGTCCTAGGGAAGCCGAAAGATTAATACCATTGAACCACCAACGGGGAGACAAGTATGCATTTCCTGAAGACACAGAGATGAAAGCGAAATTGACCAGTTTAACTCAAAGAATGGATGATCTGGAAATGAAAAATCAGCATGAAATCTGCAGTTAATGAGTTATCTTTGTCGAATTTCTTGCTTCAATTTTGATCTCAAATAATTACTGCTGAGAACCTTTGCGAAACATATGCCATAAGAGTCAAAATAAACCACCCATAGATGCTCCCATATGGTGACACTAATAACTACTAATTGGAGAATTGTCCAAATTTGTCGCCAAATCAAACCCCTTATGCGCCCTTGAGAGCACATGTCGGAGTTTGATTCCATGATACAACAACGACTACCTCAGTATCTTCTCTGATAAACGAGGCAATCACAATTTAAGTAGGTAGTAGGCATATTTGTAGAAACGAAGGTCTTGAATGTCCAAACTAGTCGAAAATTGAAAGCGATGAAAGTTCACTCAGTGAGGAAGTGGACAATATGCATTTGGAGATTTCAAAGCTTGTCTAATCGGTGATTCTGAGAGTTCGAGAAGGGGCTCCTTTCCCGGGCACAACAATATCGAAAGTGGTGAATGAAGCGGGGTAGTGAGGACTTAAAGCAAGCGATGAAGTTAAGCGATTGTGACTTTACGAAAGTGGAAAGAATTAAAGCCAACGTTATCAAAGCGATCGAAGTCGGCTCATTAGTGATGAGCCCTTCCGGGAAAAACGATCGATTAGACTGAGGGGAAGAGATAAAGATTAGAATACCCCCTCGTTTAAAGTGATTCTCAGAAAGAAAGAAGCATTATGATTCTGAAACGAGGAAATGTTGGAGAAGTATTGCGGCAAGTGAAAGTGAGTATTTCTCTCCTCGATATGATTAAACAGGTTCCTACTACATGAAAATTCTTAAAGGATTTGTGCACGGTAAGAGATCGTAATGTAAATAAAAGGCCTTTTTAGCGAGCAGATTAGTGCCATTATGAAGCGAAGACTCCGGTGAAGTATAAGGATCCGGGATGTCAACGATCTCGGTGAATATTGGAGCATCGCGTGGAGAAAGCAGCATTGAACTGGGAGCTAGTGTGAATCTCTTGCGGTATTCTAATATAACAATTGGAGTTTTGGGTGATTGAAACCCACTTCCATCACACTTTAAGCTGTTGGCAGGTCTATTAAAATGCAAAAGGAACATTGAAGACGTTCTTATATAAGTGGGCTGATTTTACTATCCATTAGATTTTGTTGTACTTGTCTGAGCCGGTTGCAATAGGACCTAATCGGGTTCCCATCATATTAGGGAAGCGGGTTTTGGCTACTTTAATCACGATCATCAATTCTTGGAATAGATCATGCAACTCACATTGGAAATATGACCTTGGAACTCAATATTTTTCATTTTGGGTAAAAAGGCATATGCACTCGAAGGAGGATGACTTTGAAGAAGTTTGTATTTTTGATACCATTCTGGAAGAACAGGCTAACCAACAGCAAGTGCAAGAGATATTAACTTGAGTTCTCCGTTGCCTTGTAGAGCAACACGAATTTCAAGAAATGAGCTTAGTACGAAGTGCTTGGAGAAGAAGAATAGAGAAATTTTACCTCACATTATTTGGTAATGAACCCAAAGGAACCTCCAACGGCTGGGAACTCAAGCCTGGCCCGATTTAAAGTATGCATTTTGGAAGTAAATGGCTTGAGTGCCAGTTGTGATTTCTTCCTTGCTAACCAACGCCTGAGCATAATCTGCACCTTCTCAAAAGAATAAGCGAAACGTGGGATGGAAAATTTCGATCTGAAGGCATAAACCCGAGTCCATTTGCACTCGTATATCTATTTAGAAGAGGAGTCTAAAGGCGTTGAGGCGGCCCCAGCGGAGGTTGAATCCCCATCTACGAGGAAGTAGTTCGTATAGGAGTCTTGAAATTGCTCCAGTGGTATCATTTATCCCATTTACGATGCTTACATTAGGTCGAGTCATTTCGGGTGGTGCCTAAGAAATCGGGAGTAACAAGTGCGAAAAAGCGAGAAGGGTGAAGAATTGTCTGCGGAGCTTCTGACCGGTTGGAAGTGTGTATAGGTTATAGAAGGCTCGATGAGGTGACACGAAAAGACCACTTTCCATTGCTAGTTCATCGTCGGCTCACGGAAGAGTTTCGGGACACCCGCCGTGCTTGGATGGGTATTCGGGGTACTTCAGGATAGAAATTGCCCCAGATCGGGGAAAAAACTGCTTTTAGCGTCCATTTTGGCACGTATGCTTATAGGAGGATGCTGTTGGGCTTTGTAACGCCCGGCCACTTTTCGGCGTTGTATGCTCGGTATGTTCGGTGACATGGTAGGCGTAATGGAGGTATCATGGATGATATCATTATATGGGGTGATTTGAAGAATGCTTAGCAATTTGGAAGCCATTTGCGGAGGACAATATAGAGAATTTGGTGCTTAAGCAGAATGCCATTTTATGGTAGACGAGGTGTATTGGGGCACATTATTTCTAAGCAGGGGAATTGAGTTGATAAAGCAAAGATCGAGCATTATTTCCAAATTCTTGCTGACAAATGTGAAAACAATTAGACAATTCCTTGGTCATGCGAGGCCCTACCAGACGGTTCATTAAAGATTTTCGAAATTGCCAAACCCACGTACAAGCTTCTTGAGAAGGGTCTGTGAGTCGTTTGGGAGAAAGATTGCCGGAAGAGTTTGAAGCGGAAATTTCATTTGACTCACCCCTGATAGTTCGAGGCACCTAATTGGCGATTCTGGATTTGAGGAGTGATGTGTGATCTTGATGATCTTTGCTATAGGAGCGGTACTTGGCCAGAAGATAGGAAACCTCGTGTGGTGTATTATGCAAGCAAAACCTTGAATGAAGCACGGAGAAATTATACAGCTCTGAGAGAAGAGTTCTTTGACGATGGTGTATGCGCCAGATAAATTCGAACATACTTGGTTGGGGCGATATAGTCATTTTTACGGATCGTGCAGCTGAAATATCTCTTAACCAAACAGTACAAGCGAAGACTCATCAGGTTGGAGTTACTATTTACTTCGGGAGTTCGACTTGCAAATTAGGAATAAGAAAGGGTGGAAAATGTGGTGGCGGATCATCTGTCAGGTTAACTATAACCCTTGACACTCCACCAGTCCACCTATTAATGATGAATTTCTGAAGAATCCTAATGCGATTGGAGAAAGCTCCTGGTATGCTCACATTGCCAATTTCCTCATACGGGAGAAATCGGTGAGTGGAAAAGGACGGGGATAGGAAATATTTCTTTTGCTAAAATCCATTCTATTATTAGGGAAGAGCCTTTCTATTTAAATGCGTGCGAGATCAAATCATCGAGATGTGTACACGAGGAGGAACGTGAGGAATTTTAAACCATTGTCATGAGAGTGCTTGTGGTGGTCATTTTGCTTCGAGCTTGGCAATGAAAATTCTGAGTCGGGTTTTCTCTTTTGGCCTTCCTTATTCGAGAAGCACAGGTATCGTAGTGTATGTGACAAATGCCAAAGGCTTGGGAAGCTGTCTTGCCGTCATATGATGCCTTTGAACCCAATTTTAGTTGTTGAATTATTCGATGTGTGGGGCATCGATTTTATGGGACCTTTTCCCTCGTCATATGGTCATACGTACATTTTGGTGGGAGTAGACTATGTCTCCAAATGGGTTGAAGCAATACCCTGTAAAACCAATGACAGTAGGGTGGTAATTAAATTCTTGAAAGCGATATCTTTTCCGGGTTTGAGTGCAGAAAACCATTATTAGTGATGGAGGTTCTCATTACGTAATAAACCATTTGAAAACCTCATGGCTAAATATGGTGTGAAACGCAAAGTGGCCACCCCTTACCATCCTCGAAGCAGTGGTCAAGTAGAACTTTTGACAGGAGATCCAGACCATTCTAATAGAAGGTGTTAGCTCAAAGCGAGGAAAAGATTGGTGTATCAAACTGCTTGATTCATTATTGGAGACTGCGGGAAGCTTCCGAGACAATCCTGGGAATGTCCACTTATCGGTGGTCTATGGTAAGGCATTTCACCTTCCAGTGGAGATCAGTACAAAGCATGGTGGGCAATTAAGTTGAACATGGACTAAATGAGTAGAGATCGAGGTTCCTTGATCTCGATGAATTGGAAGAAATGCGGAATGATGCCATATTTGAATTCGAAGATTGCAAAAGGAAAAATCAAAAAGATGGCATGATAAGGTATTAACCGGGAAGAATTTTAAAGAGGAGACCAAGGATTCTTTTATACGACTCGAGCTCCATCTGTTCCAAGCAAGCTCGAGTCACGATGGATAGGTCCATTCATGGTCAGAAGCGTACAGTTCGATAGATTTAATCAATCGGATGATAACGGGGTGTTTAAAGTCGATGAACAGAGGGTGAAACCTTATGTGGTGCGGCCAGTGCGATGAAGAAATTCTCTCTTTGGATCCTCCACTGAGCCACATAATCCTCGCCATACTTGGGGATGGTTTAAGAGGTAATTTTCATGCTCACATGTCTGGATGTTGGATTTTGTTTTCCTTTATAGTTCCATTCTTGGTGCCCCGAACCTCTAAAGGTAATTATACATATCATGTTTGTGCCTCCCACTTATATGTAAAATGTTTTCTTTCAATTGGACAATTGAATTGCTACAATTAGGCGGTGAATTCTTCATGTTGGAAAGTGAATCCATATTGTCACTTATATGCTAAGGACAAATTCCATGCTTGAGGCGATTTTTGAGTGAGGTGAGTTCTGCATGCTCCAACGAAATTTCTCCCTTATGTTAATTCACTGCTTGCCTCGGATTGTTCAGTAGAACGTGAGAATTGTGTGCCTTCTTTAAGCTTTGCCAAATGGAAGCCTTAAGCGGTATGTTGGCAACAGGATAGGGTTTGTGTTACCTACGATTGAAGACGATATTTGTCTTCAGAGAAAAAGAAAGGAAAAGCAAAAGAAAAAAGAAAAAAGAAAAAGAAGAAAAAGAAAAATAAAGTCGTGATTTTGCCTTGAAACAGAGAGCACGGTCAGGGTGTATGGCAAAAAGCCTTTACTGAAACTCGATGCCACTGAGCCTTAATTGGTGAGTCATCGATTTTATGTTACGTTACATGGGTGGATAGGTGAAGTTTGTGACTTGTGGGTGTAATTTTCGATCATTCGGGTCCAGGGGTGAAGCCTTTAGAGTTAGTGGTCAAGTGATCCTTTTGGCTTGATGCCTGAAACCTTAATTGGTTGGGAGTCGTCGGTGGACCCAGATTACCACGGACTTTGGTGAAGTCGGATTTTAAGCATTGCACCCTACGATGTAGATGAATAAAGAAAGAAAAGTGTAACTAGCCCTATCTAGGTTGTTCAACAACTTAAGGCCATGTCAGTGCTAGGTTGGGGGGAGGTGGCAATTTTGCAGTTTATTAACTTAATCTGGTTACATAAAGAATCAGTAGACTTAGGTGGAAATTCAAGTTGAGAATTATGGATCCAATATTGACCTAGAATTGTTCTTGTATGGTTTTGATTCTTTCATATCGGTTTACAACTTTGATTTCAATTTCTCAGTTTAAGGTATTGTTAATATATACATAAACCCTTTTTGAATATGTATATAACCTTTTTGCAAATCACCACATACATCTCCTTTTTCTTTATTTTGCATTGCTAAGGGACTAGCAACGTTTCGGTTGGGGGGTGTGATTAATGCCCAAAAAGTGCAATTTTGAACCCTATATTAGATAGGTTTTGAGTGCTTTGTGCACTAATCATGTCATTATACCAATTGAAGTGTTAATCTTCTTAGTAGCACTTATGTCATTTAGGGTATTTTGGTTGTTTTGCGGTATTTGAGCACTCTTGGAGTTCAATCTCAATACAAGGATGAATCATGAAGTTGGAATTGAGTCTCGGCCGTGGCCAAACCAGTCAATGAGAAAACAAAGGCAAAGTGAAGAAAATTCGATGCGATTGAAGAAATTTGGATGAAGCGATGAAGGATCCAACAATGCGAGGGAATTTGCGCTAAGCAGAAAAATTTCGCTAAGATTGAATTTGCAACCTTACTTGAAAATTTCTTAACCTAAGCGAAAATGACAAATTTCGGCTAGACCACTCAAATTCGCTATACTTGTTCATCGCGAAAATAATGGATTTAAACTCTCACAAGAATTTCGCTAGCTTAGCGAAATTTCGTATGCAAGTACCACCCTTAGCAAAATTTCTTGTTTCGCTAGACACATTGATTCGCTAATTAAGCGAAGTGCCCCGACCTAGAAAATTGATCTGCCTAAATCATGCTTTGTAATTAATGCTGGCTTGACGCCTCAAACTTGGTGTATTATAATTGTCCTATAATAGCCAATTTCATAGGTTTTTGTTATTTTCATGCAGGAGGCCTATATAAGACCCTCTTGTTTTGTAACTAAAAGGAGAGGAGAACAATTTTAGCAACAATTTGGAGGAGGAGAAGATATTTTGTAAGTTTTCATTTTTGTAAATAAACTATGTCGCGACAAAGACAATTATTAGGCCTGCACAGAAACCCACGAAATCACCTTGAATTCAGGCACAACATTGAATGAGCCTATAAATAGAGATATTTAGGGCAACAAATAGGCGACTAGGGAGATGTGACACAAAAGATTTGAGCGAATTGATGAATTAAGAGGGAACGTGGAGGGCGTGGATCGAGGTATTTAACTGGCCAATTTTCTATATTTCTTTTTCTCATAATATTTGATGTTTTTTAGACACAATGGTTTATGCTTGAACCTCATTATGTTCTGGAGAGATACATTTCTAGGGTTTTGTCATAACCTTCTTTGCATTCATATGGATTAATCAAGAATTTCATTTCTATTCAATATATTAATGGATCGATCATTTTATTCTTGTGATTTATTTACATGCTTGGTTTTTTGGCTAACATTGGCATGTTATTGCTAGGAGTCCGAGATCGAGAGATGATGACCCTTAGGGACATGAATAGAGCAACACTTCAATTGACAATGAATAGAGATATCTTGGTTCTGTGTGGCATTGGGAAACATTTAAGTGTTTGAGTCAAGGTTGAGCATAGATGCTGAGTTGATGGAGTGCCAGAATTATCTATTTTTAGTCTATTTTTCTGGCATGTTCTTAGAAGTTTATGATTCATTTTAATGCTAAATTATGGAATTTCACCAAATTTGTGTTTTGCAGGTTTTAAATGAAAAAGAAGCAAATCCATCAAGAAAAGAAGAGAAAAATTGGCTAAGGTAAAAATGTCGCAACATAATGGTGATTAAAGAACAGAACTTTGTCGACATTCCTTTACTCTTTTGCAACATTGATTCAAGAAAATGGCAGCAGAGATTTGTAGTGACAATTCACAACTATGCCACGACATAAAGAGCTGAAGAGGGAAGAAAGAATGTCGTGACAAAATAAAATTATGTCATTACAGAAAATGGAAGAGCAATGAGATGAGTCAAGACAAGTTGGTCGTGACAAAGGTTTTTATGTTGCGAAAAATAATAGCGAATGACAAAGATCAAGGCATCAAGAGGATGTCGCAACAGATAAGTTTTATGTCACGAAAAAAACAACACGCGACAATGAGAAACTCTATCGCGACATGGGAAAATATTGTAGCGAAAAAGGTTGAGAAGAACCATAGAAAGAATGTCGCAACACAGTAATTTATGTTGCAACAAAGATGAGTTGAAGGCAAAAATATATGTCAAGACAATAGAAAGCTATGTTGCAACATAAGTTGAAGAGAAGCACCAAGAAGAGAATACAAGACTGTCATGACACAGTATGAGCAAAAGAGTAATTTATGTCACGAAGTTTCAAAATTATGTCGTGACATAAAACAAAGTTCAAGGGTGAGAAGCTCTGTCACGACAAAGAAATTTTATGTCGTGACACAATCAAGAGCAGCAAGAAGGAAACGTTGTTGCAACAAAGCTTTTATGTTGCGACATACCATTGATATTGAAGGCGCATTAAATAAATGTCACATGACACGAAGACACTTATGTGTCATGAGAAATTACAAGCGAATTTCCAACAAAACTGCAATGTGACATAATTCAAGAAGAAGGCATGAAACTATGTCGCGAAAGAAAACTGCAAGCCATTACAAAGCTAGAGAACAAATATGGCAACTATGTCACCACTTATTTTTTTAATGTCGCAACAAAGCCACTTACTAGGCAAGTTTTTGGGGATCCATAATTTCAGCCTCAAAGTGCGGCCCATCATTTGAAAATTTATAAATAGAAGCACCTAGGGCATTGTGCCTGATTTCGCGAACCGAACTAGGTAATTTGGAAACTCAGCATATTATTATTATTTTTTTCTTTAATTTTCTTTTTCTTCAATTTAGTTTTAGCTTAGCATTTTAGTTAGTTTTTCTTGGGATGGAACAGTGATCTAGTGCAAAGTTTCGAGTTTGGTTCATTGTAAAATTTTAGTTTTCATTACTGTCGATTTGAATGGAATTTGGAAATTTTATGGAGTTCATTTATTTAAGTTCGTTTGCAATTTCAGTGAATTTTCTTAATTAGTTAGTCACTGTTATTTGCGTTCCAATTTTGAAAGACCGAGCTCCCTCTGGGAATTGATTGATGTTAATTATTGTTTCCTGCACAATTTGAAAGAACATCATAGTTCGAAATCTTGAATTATTTAATTAGTGTTGATCAAGAAATTAATTGTTCAGAATATTAGTAGCGTGTGCACTCGAGAAAGGATAGTATCTTGCTGCGGTTCTAAGGAGCCCTCCCGAGTAACATGTGGGATTAGGAGAATCCTAAGAGTATGAAGTAGTCACTTGGGGGTATGTTAGAATAATATTAAGGAACCAATGAACTCTTAAAGACTACTTCGATAGATCACTAATTTACTAATGGTGTGAGGATTAGTTGGATGATGTATCAATTTAGTTGATTAGAGGTTTCTTATCTTTCTGATGAAAAGACCTTGATCCCGTGTTAGGAGAGAGCTAATAAAGGAGATAAAGAATTTTATCAAATTCGGTGGATAAGATACCAATTAGATTGGATAAGGCTTACATTATCCTGTCTATATGGGAAAGAATTCTTCAGTCCTAAGATTTTGGTGTGAAGTACGAAAGGAAAAATACTGAATCTTAGAAAGAGAGGATTATATTCTACAAGTAATTGATTAGACTCATGTTTCTGGAAGGAACATGGATATCTAATTAGTGAAATGTATAGTGTGTGGAGAAATCCAAACTATACTACCTTGCATCTTTAACAAGTTAAAATTTCAAATTGATGGCTGAACCATGTTATAAAATGATACAAAAATTGATAGTTGTACATTCAATTATTTCCCAGTGTTAACTTTACTCAGTAAACGTTTCAATCCAATTTATTTTGAATTCTTTATATGTAATTATAGAATTTTAATTAGTCTTACTTTTCTGTAGTTTAGGACAAATCACTTTTAAACTTTGATTTCAAATAGTAAGGATCTTGAGTATATGGGGTAATTGATGCACAAATTTTCTGTCAATCCTCCACAGGAGCGATATCTAGACTTAAATCCACTTTTATTACTTGTATGACATGTGCACTTGTAGTGATCTAGACCGAATCAAATTTTCAAATGAAGCCTTCTCATACAAGGCAGACACATATTTTATAAATTTGGTCTTAACAAGTTTTTAGCGCAATTATCGAGGACTTTAGTCAGTCTTTTGTGGCAGTGTTAATTACTTGGTCAAATTTGATATGAATAAGTTTTTAGCGTCGTTGTCGGTGATTAGACAATAGTCTTCTAGTAGCAGTGTCAAAATTTTAGTACACACACACTGATCTCATCATCTTTTGGTCTGAACAAGTTTTTAGCGCCGTTGCCGAGGACTTTAGTCAGTCTTTGGTGGCAGTGCTAATTACTTGGTCAAATTTGGTCTTAACAAGTTTTTTGGCGAGTTCAGAAGGGTTGAACCGTGAATATTACGGTACTTAGAGTGTTAAGTTTAGTACACACACATTGATCTCATCATATTTTGGTCTTAATAAGTTTTTAGCGTCATTGCCGGGGATTTGAAAGAAGAGTTTAAATATCAATATTCCAACCCAAGAGATAATTGCTAATTTGGACATTTTTCTCTATTTAATAAAAAATTTCAGAAAAGTTACAAAAAAATAGTTTTAACTGCAGTAGCTGAGTAAGCTACTGAAAATATTTTATGAGATTAAATTGATATAGTTGTTTTCCACATATTTCATTTGTTCTTAGTGTGTTTCTATTTTAGGAAGATCTTACATGCATAGAAACGAAGCGGAAGTGTGCCTTTGGACCGCAGGCTGGAAAGAACAACGAAATCTTAAGTAAAGTAAAGGTCTTTGAAGCCAACAACTATGGAAAAGCATAAGAATCATACATGACCTGTTTCAAAGAAAACGTGGCGAAGACCTTGGAACGAAAATGACTATGGAGGGGATTTTTGAGGCGATTAAATCAGATGAATGTGCGCTGTGAACAGCTTGCTATTGAAACCCGATAATTTTGAGCTAAAGCTAGATTTGATCACGATGGTGTACTTGATATCCAATACATTGAGCATCTAATGAGTCCCATGCTCATATGTGAAGATTTATGCGGATGGAAAATACAGTGAAGTTGAATGAGGTGAGACCTGAAGTGATTAAGTTACAACTCTTCCCTTTTTCACAAAGAGATGTGGCAGCCACTTGGTTTGAATCATTGCCATATGGATCAATGAACAATTGGGAAGAAGCTGTGGTAGCTACATGAGTGGAATTCTTCCTCTTGCCCTCTAACCCGGAGAAAGGAGAGGGAAATCATATTGTTGAAGCGAGGAAAGGATGAAGTCTCTATCTGGCATGGGAAGATTCGAGAGATTCTTGAAGAGATGCTTGATGCATGACATTAAATCTAACTACATAGATGAACATCTTTTATCACTCTATGAACTACACCTCCCGAAGGTATAATTGATCACGGCCTACTTGTGGAGCATTCGAGAGAAAAGTACGAAAGAGGAAGGCAAGCGATTGAAGATCTTGCAAGGTGACTATAGAGCTCCATCCCGAGACCCGAGGAGTAACAACGATTGAAAAGGAAATGGGGTGATAAAGTTGAATAGAAGCAAAACTTGATGCATTGATGAACAAAGACTGAAACGAGATAGAAAAGAGATACACTCGGCACATGATGGAACGGTTAAGAAATGAGCGAAGTGTAGTCTTGGGGACTTAGCCTATGGGGTCCTTGTCGAGTTAAAGGAGGCCTGATTTCTCAATGCTAATGAAACACAACTTTAAGCCAAGCCTCGACTTGCCAGCTGCTACACACGACGCCAGGAACCATAGGCATTTTAATATGGAGGTGGAGCCACGGCAAGATCCCAGAGACCCCGGTGTGGAATTTTCAACAACAGTATGCTCCCTTGGGATCGAGAACTGACAACCAGGGAGTCGAGGAGAGTAGAAAATCGGGGATAAAGAGATCTCAGATCAGCACGAAGATCGGATCTTGACATTCATAGGAGAGAAAATAAAGGCTAGTAAGATATTCATGACCGAAATTTGTAAACAGAAACACAAATGTGTTTGAGGGCATTACAAATGCCTCTCTTAAAATCTAGAGACCTGAAGTAAGGTAGTTATCCACTTGTAATCACAAGTGGTCCCAGGATGCATGGCGATACAGAAAAATCCTAAGGATTGTTTAGTGGTGATTCTAAGGAGCGGAAGAGAAATAGAAAGCAGAAAAGAAGAAGAGAAGAAAAATACTTAAAAAGAAGAGAAAAAAGAAACTTGAAAAGAGACTAAGTTAGGTAAATTCATAATTAGTAGAAGAGGTTGAGAAGAAGGAGTGAGGCGACGACGGGTGGAGAAAGGAGAGTGAAAGAAAACATGACTTGCATGCAGTTAAGTGCCACGTGGGGTGATCCGAGAATCAACAAATTTATATCCTAAGTTCCTCTGCTACCAGTAGTCGAGAGCCTAACTGCCGATGCTGTGATCCCAAGGTGAGAACACGGGGATGGGTTTCATGCTATGAATGACTTGCATCGGTGTTGAAAATGGTGAGGCTTTTAGTTTACAGTTTTTTTGGATTTGTTTGTTTTAGCAGTGGGAGTTGTTTGTGTGCGATTAATTGCAAAGCGAAGTGAAGTGTGAAAAAGGTAACTTTGAGTTTAGGTCACCTAGCTTGACAACATGGGTTAACAAGTGTCCTCGGGTTTATCCTCGCATGGCAAGCAACCTATAGTCCAAGCCATAGCGGTTTGTTGAACTAGCAAGCCCTAACCTAGAATCATTCTATTTGAATTAAACCTGATGATTATCGTCCTCCTGACCCACTTTTCGGTTTGAAACCACAACATTCGACATCATTTCGGTGGCTCATAGGCCATCTGAGAACAACAATGCATCGCTTAATAAATTGTGCTTTGGCCCATCACAAAGCATGGTAAGTATTGGCCAAAGATAAATGTGACATTAAATGATATTGACCCTAGTTTGAAGATGGGAATCATAAATACGATGCACGTGGCATTTAACATGAGAATGACTGTAACTTCTTATGACGAAGTAGCTACCTTCCTCTTCAAAGCTAAGAGCTTAGCGAAGCATCTCTTGAGTTATCTCAAGAGGGTTTGTTTGGTAGCCTAGAAATGAGAAAAGAGGAGAGAGAGAGAGAGAGAAAAACAAAACCTCGAATGAAAATTTGGGGAGATATTTACATAAAATGAAAATGTGCCCAGATTGCTTAGGTTACAATTTGGGGGGGAGGGGCTTATAGGCCACCCAATGTGTGAAAATACAAGAAAGCCTAACATTTTGGCTAATATAAGGAGACGAGTAATACACCAAAATGAGGTCGGTTTGCATTAATTAAAAAGGATATGAGCGAGGATATTTCGCTAGAAATCTGATTTATTTAGGTGCTTGAAAATTTCGTAGTTAAAGAAAATTTAAATGGTGTGATTACCTGAGAAGATAATCGAAGAATTTCGTTAGGCCTTGGCAATTTCACTAGCTAGCGAATTTCGCTGGCTTAGCGAAATTTTTGAGATAGCCAGTGTGTAATTTAAACTAGGAGCAGTGCGCAGCAAAATTTTGAAGCCTAGCGATTTCTCGAATTTCGATAGGATTATATTTGCAATCCCGGCGAAATTTTTGCAATCTTCAGCGAAATTTCTGGGTGCTCTTCAACTGCATTGCCCTCTTTGCTCCTCTTGCATCCTTTTTCATCCTTTGCCTTCGTTGGCCGTTGAATCTTGGTATGTTTTGAAGGCGATAAATGTGGTTCGATCTTCATGGTTAAAGCATATATCTCGATATTGAACTCAGGAATGCGCAAAAACGCAAAACAACCAAAAATAACCTCAGCGGCATAAGTGATACTAAGGAGCACGAACACTTCAATTGGCCTTATTGACATGATTAGTGCGCAAAAAGCACTGAAACCTATCTCGAATAGAACCGAAAATAGCACTTTTGGGCACGTGAGTATTCCCCAATGCAGAGAAACGTTGCTAGTCGCCATGATACCAAAAATAATAAGGGCATGCATCTGCGGTGATTTTCAAAAAAATTTTATGATTCAAAAGTGTATATACAATCAAGCAGTGCTTTGCTGTTGACACGAGTTTGGCAGGCATGAAAGGCAAATATACGGGAACAAATTTTTAGGTCGATATTGGTTCCTTAGTTCTCGACAATTTCCATCAAGTCTAATGGTTCTTTATGTAACCGGTCAGTCAATAAATTGCGAATTGTCGCTCACGACCACAGCAACGGCGTGGCCTTAAGTTGGTGAACAACTGAATGGGATAGTTACACTCTCTTTCTTTCTTATTACACGTTATGGTGCAATGCTTAAAATCGGAGCTTCACTGAGGAGTCGGGTGTAGCGAGGTCCGCAGGCTCTGACCAATTGGGTTTGGGCATCGAGCGAGGATCAGCGACCCATGAGCTACGAGGCTTCGGACCTCAGGAATGACTTGAGAGTGGCACTGCTGGCTAAGCTACTGCCCGTCCACGTATGGCAGTACTAAGTCGATGACTCCTGACCAATTAAGGCTTAGGGCATCGGGCTTCAAGAAAGCTTTCACCATACACCTGGCGAGGTAGTGTTCGGGTTTCAAGCCAATGTGCGACTTTATTTTCTTTTCTTTTTCTTTTTCTTTTTCTTTTCTTTTCTTTTTGCTTTTTCTTTTCTTTTCCTTTTGGGGAGGAGCTTCGTGGTCGAATGTAGGTACTCTGAACCTATCTAGGTTGCCCGACATACTGAAGTAGGCTGTCTGAAAGTGAAAGGAGGTAAAAGCGAATTTACAACCTATTGAAAGCAATCGGTGTGCCGGTGTGAATTAGCTTAGGGAGAATGTTCAAGTTGAGCATGTTGGGACTTATTTTGACGAAATTATTTCAAACATGGAGTTGTTCTAACATAAGGCGCTTACAATGATTCAATTTTCGACAAAAAGCGATTGATTGTCGATTAAAAGCATTCAATTGTTCGATTGAAGCGATCGGTGTCAGTGAAAACAACGATTACACATGGTGAGCACAAAAACATGATATGCAAAATGCGTATATACATATTGAATAGCTTTTGATATAGCGAAATGGCTAGTACATGAATACAAAGCTAAACATACAAAAGTATCAGCACTGCTATGGTAACACATAAATCTGTCAATTAGTAGGCGGAGTTGATAAAGGCGTAACTATGAAAACATAAAAGAAACCCTAACCACCTCGGCTATTTGTGGTGGTGGTAGATCTATGCTTCTTCAACCTTCTTTGCTTGATACATCCAAAGATCTTTGGCTGGCTGTGGTGGGCTCCTCTCTCGATCCAGGAACAGGAAGACCCGGGTGAGTCATGTCTGGCGTGGTATGGAGTGATCTTGAGCCAACCTGCGATCTGTCTTTGCACAGGTAATTCTTCAAAGAACAAATAGCATCCATCACTGACTATCTCTCGGCGGCATGAGCGTCTTTCCGTTGAATGATGTGATGTGTAAGATGGGCTTAGTGTCAGCTGCGGTATGGAGCGTAGCATGTGGATGAGAGATGGAGGGGAACATATGCGGGCCCCGGACTCAGCTACACCTCGGGCTCGAGTGGAACCTCCTCAGTCTGTTCTTTGGAGGATAAAAGATACGAACATGGCCATCACTCGCCATTAGCCAGAACCGGAGGGCATCGGATCCTCCTCTCTATCCGGGGCTCCTCCGGAAAACCTAAATGCTCAAGGACTGGCATAGTAGTGCGTGGCATCGGCGGTGGTAGACTCTGCATCGAACAGGGCCCTTAGGTGGACCTTTTCTTCGAAATGCATCGGGGAGGTCATCACCCCATTTCGGAGGACTAAACCGGTCCTCCCTGCGAGATCCGGTAAGAGCCTCCCAGGATGGCCCCCTCCCATTGTCACGTAGTGCTGCCCGGTGGGAGGTTGATCTGAGCTGTGTGATCCCGATCGGGAGCGTATGAGGCGGAGGCTGCCTCTGAAGAGCACTTGGCCAGTTTGTGTCTCGGGCGATATCACAGACTATCTCATTGAGGTGGGTGGGCCGGCTTCATTAACCCTGCAGATGTAGGCGGTATGCGCGAGCCTAAAAACTGCTGAAATATCTGCCGCTCTGAGTACTCTGCGGCGATCATCCCATAGAAGGCGAAGCTCGAGTGGACGGCTCTCCTGAGATGTCATCGAGTGATAAGCTATGGCGCCACCGGGGAATAATATCTTGTCTCGAGATCGTGAAGACCGATGAGGAATGATCCTCGATCAACCTCATAGAATCCACTGAGATACGGGATCGTGGCAATCAGGGACATCTTAGTAAGACTCTGATATGAAAGTCCCTCAGTGTAGTGCGACATTCCGGAATAGATGCAGAAGAATAACCAACGACGCCGATCCTGGAGGCGGCGACTGTGGCGATGATGTCGTCTCCGCGAGATGTGGTAGCGATGTTGAGGCACGGATGAATATGACTCACGGGGCCAGATGCGGGCAGCTTGGAGCCAGGGCCTCACGGTTATTGTAACCGCTGGTGAAGGGCCGGGGTCCATCCGAGTCTGTGTCGTCGAATCCTGAGGCTCCTCGGGGTATGAGGGTGGGGCTGATGCGGGGCGGGACCTCTCGCTGGTGTCTTAAATCGACCCCGCGGCCGAGGCGGGACCCACCCTTAATCTGAACCATAGCGTAATGGGGGCGAGACCTACATTATCTTTGGTGGCCGAAAATAAAAATAGGAACCTTCTGAGGCGATATGTGGCACACTGCGGCGGCCAGTTACACTGTGCGGGTAAACGGCTGGGAGCTCGCGGCGGTGACAGAACGCTTAGATACGTCTTGGCGGCGGCACCCTCTTGGTGCGGCTCGGGGAGCCTTATGTCTGCGGTGTCGATGCCGCGAACACGATTGTGATAGCTAGTGGTGGCGGCTCGGGCTGGGCGGCAACTTCGAGGCTCACGAAAACCGGGGCTTTCGTGCGCGGGGAGGCTGACCCGGGGCTCGGTGGGCGGGGGCATAGAGGCTGAGGTGCGGTGTGACTCGATGATTATTTTCGAGCTGCTGGCAAGGGTAGCGAAACTCAGGGCACGACAGAGGCTGGGAGAGGAAAATGAAAGGTGTGAAAAACAAAAACCCCCTCCCCTCCTCTTATATGACCTCGAGAGATTGTGAAGAAGTCTTTTGCATAATTTTACGCTAGTGTAGCGAATTTGGCTAAACTTACTTCACCACCTGTGAATCGAATTTCCAGTGGTTAATTATTAATAATGTAAGAAAATAAAAAGATTATTATAATAAAAATTATTTATATAAAGTATGGTAAAAATTTAATATAAAATGCTATAATATATAAACAAAGTTACTAAATATGGACTTTGCTAAGTTAGAAACTTTCTAAAAATAGCAAGAAATTATTAAAATTGACTAAATTAAAACAAAAATAAAAATTGTTGAGCTATGATTTGATTTTGGAAGCTCTGAACCGGTTCAATATCCGCGAATTACTCAAGGAGGGTCGAGGAGAATGATCTCCACCGACCCGTGATAACTTTGGTGAATCCTTGTTGGTTTTCCCATTGGTGACTTGGTCCTCACTGATGGATTCTGAATTGATCAATTGCCCTACAGTGGCTATTGATGGCAATACCACAACACCTGCTTCACCTGGGTTGACTATATCCTGTGGATTATGTGTTAAACTTCCTGCATCGACTGCGAGCACATCATTAGTCGCCCGATTTTCGGTTTCCATTAATTTGGTAACTTGTTGTTCAAGTGATGTTCAACTCAATGTCATGTACAGCGTAAGTTGCATGACTCCATTCAGGCAATTGATGATTGCGTGGCGTGTGAAATGGTCTTCTAGGATAATGTAGCACGTGGTTGGGTTCATTTGCAAATGGCTCGTGTAGGCCTTTCTGAAAATCTTGGGTAGTAAATTTGTCTATTTTCACCTAAGACATCCTCAACTATCCCACTTAGGGATCTTCATAAATCTGTCGACTGATGATAGTGTGATATTGGTAGGTTTGGTTTACCCCCGAGCCTAGGCGCGTACCTGAGAATCGTGAGTAGGTTCTGTGGCTCTAGATTCAGTGAGATTTGTTTATACAAGTCACGATATTTCTGAAATTGTGGGGAGATCCTGGATCCTTGTATTTGGCCCGGATTCTTGCTTTGGATTATGACTTGTTCGATGAAATACCTTTTTCTCAATACCCTAATCCCTTCTTGATTGTCTGAATCTTTGAAAATTTTGCATAGGCGAGGACTTGTTTGATTATGTCGAAAGAGGTATGTTGACTTTTACACCTTGGAACAGGATGCACCTTCTTTGAGGTGCATGTACTGCCTCTAAGTGCTTGTGGAAATGGAGGTGGCATCTGATGTTTCATTGAGTCCTCTTCGGGGAAAATGTGTTAAACCCATTTCTACTTGCTTCATTTCTGGTTTCCTTAACGGAGTTTTGGCATTGGTTGATCAACCTCTTTTCCACTCCTTAGTGTAATTATAGCTTTCCTCATCCATTCCCATTACTAGATAAACATCTCATGGACTCCTTTTGGATTTAGCGTGTTTGGGAAGGGAACCTTCTCTCTCATGCCTCAGGAATATTGTTGATCTTTGTGATTGAGGTTACGCCAGGTTGTCGATTCTTTGTTTAGATTGCTCTCAAGCCCATACATTCTCTTGTTGATGTGCTTTCTCTCTGAGTGTCAATCCTTTGTGCCGGTGCATTGATCCTTTTTGTTCTTCCACAAAGTTACCCACCACCTTACTCAATTTAGGATGGCTTGTTCTGCGGGACCAAGGGATGGAGGTGGTTGTGAGGTGAAGGTGGAGACAAAGCGTAGTTTTGGCACTGGGGCACATAGGCGGGGGATTGGGTTTCGAGGAGAGGTTGGGATTGATTCCTCGATTGGAATTGTAGGTATTACCATGGTAGGTGTGAGTTGTGGTGGCTTGTATTGACTCTGACATTTTGCTTGCTCGACATCAAATCCTTCATTGATGGAGCACTGCGTATCATGTTCTCTGGATTACATTAGTTAGGCGGTGAATGGGTTGAGTACTGCGCAGTGTTTCGATCTTGCATGCGCTTCATGGAGCCTTTTCCTTCAAGGCTCCTCCGCCTTTACAGCTAAGGTTGAAGTCTAGCTTTGTTTCTATAATATCCTGGCTGGTGCATGCATCCCTCCTAGGGTTGGCTAAAGGCATTTTGCTTTCATTTCTCTCTCGGGTTTGGTTCATCTGACCATAAGTTCAACCACATAGTTCCAGAAAAATCATGGCTTCATCGGGATGCTTACTCGGAAAATCTCCCCACACATAGTTTCAGCTGCTTCATGGCGGAGACATACCACCATAAAAATGGTTTACCGGCATCCATGTGTCGAACCCGTGATGTGAATGACTTGATAGTCTCCATGGATCTCTCCAGCTTAACGAGTAGAACCTCTCACCATCTTGAGGCTGCAAGGTGTAAATTTGTCTCTTCAAATTGTTGGTCTTATCAAACACTGAAATTTTTAAAAACTGCGCTAACGGCTCGGCCAAATCTTATGGTTAGAGCCTCGACGAGTTAAGCCAAATCTTAGCCTTGTCCTTTAGGGTGGTCAGAAATCCTTTGACACTAACAAATCATGTACGATCATGCCTTCCTTAAGGTTGTGCAAACCCTCTCAAAATCCCTTAATAATGTGTGTATGGATTTTCATTTTCGATACCATGATATGTGGGGTAGAGTCTTAAATAAGGCCTCCTTCTTCACATCTTGGCCAGAGGTATGATGCGGGAAGGCGCTAACTCTAGGAGGGTGGATGTGGTCCTCGTCTAGATCTATGAACATTTAGTTCATTTAGGGTGCTGGTGACTCTCTTTGTTTGTTCCTTAGGTAGAGGATCCATTTGGTGATGGCTGCTTGATTTCATGTATTCATTTGGTATCTTGATTCTCTGTAGTCTACCTAATGTCTCTCTTTCCCAGTGGTGCATAAAGCTTTTGTTACACAGCTGAGACACGAAAATAACATAAACAAACTTGCAAAGGGTTATTGTTAGCTAAAATAAAAGCCATTGTAAACAAGAAAACAAATGGTCTCGATTCTTTGAATGATGAACACTTTGCGGATTAATCTTGAGAGATTCAAAAGGATTAAAGGTCACCTTCACTTGTGATGTTGATCCACAGTACCTTGACATCAAGCGTGGTTGGCATGATCCGACAGGCGCGATTGATTCGTGCCGCAGTGGGTGATAGGAATCAACAAATTTATATCCTAAGTTCCTCCTCCTGTGGTAGTGAGCTACCGCAGTATAGCGATCTAAGTGAACAGGGGATGGGTTTCGTCATAAATGACTTGCATCGATTATTGAAAATGGTAGGAGGCTTTTAGTTGGATTTTTGGATTTTGTTTGTTTCAAAGCAGTGGGGTTGTTTGTGTCTTGATTAATTACAAAGCGAAAGTGGAAATTGTGAAAAGAGTAGCTTTGAATGTTTAGGTCACAAGCTTGACAACATGGGGTTAACAAGTGTCCTCAAGTTTATCCTCGCATCTGTGTGGCTTGACTGCCAGTCTGACCATAACTTGGGATCTTTGTTTAACTTCAACCACCTAACCTAGAATCATTCTATTTGAGTCAAGCTGACATGCATCACGGCCCCTTTCGATTTGAAACCTAACATTATTATCATTTCGGTGGCTCGTAAAGGCCATCTAAAAAACGACAATGCATCAGCAATAAGTATGTACTTGTATCCTAAACATGGTAAGTGTTGGCGAGTAATGACATTAAATGATATTGACCATTTAGTTTGAGAAGATGGGAATCATCCATCTGATGCTGTAGCATTTAACACATGAGGACAACCTGTGACACCTCCTGACCCAGTAGCTACCTTATCTTCAAAGCTAAGAGGTAGGCATCTCTTGAGTTGTCATCCTCCAAGAGAAATTTGTTTGGTAGCTTTGAAAATGAGAGAAAGAGGAGAAAAGAAAAACAAACCTCGAATGAAAATTGTAAGGAGATATTTACATAAAATGAAATGTGCCCAGATTGCTTAGGGTTACAATTTGGGGGGGGGGGCTTAAGGCCACGATGTGAAGAAATACAAAGAAAGCCTAACATTTTGGCTAATATAAGGGACAAGGAAGTAATACCAAAATGAGGTCGGTTTGCATTAATTACAAAAGGATGACAAGGCGAGGAAATTTATTTAGCTAGCGAAAATTTAATAAATGCAAGTACGAGATAGCGAAATCAGAGAATTTCGCTAAGTATTTGCGATTTCGTAGCTAGTGAAATTCGCTAACAAAAATTTTTAAGATAAGCGAAAGTGTGTAATTTAAGCTAGGAGCAGTGCATAGCAAAATTTTGAGCTTGCTTGAAATTTCTCAATTTCGCTAGGATTGCGAAAATTTAGCAGGAAATCAATGAAATTTTTCGCGATCTTGTGAAATTTCCTAAATTCTTGCTCTTCCTTTTGCATTGCCCTCTTGCTCTCTCTTTATCCATTTTCATCACTTGCCTTCATTCCTTCATTGAATCTTGAGAGTATGTTTGAAGGGTGATAAATGGGTTCGATCTTCACTGCTTATATATCTCGTATTGGAACTCTCGAGGAATTCTGTAGGCTTACATAAAGCAACCAAAATAACCTCCTAAGCGGCATAAGTGATATAAGAAGACCTGAACACTTCAATTGACCTTGTGACATGATTGGTGCACAAAAGCACTCAAAGCTATCTGAGTAGGCCTCAATAGCACTTTTTGGGCATTAATCACATGCCTGCTATTCTATTCCCTCAGAGGCTTCAGAAAGCAAAACTGGACTACCAATTCTTTAGATTCTTGGAGGTCTTCAAGAAGATAAAGATTAATTTTCCTTTTGTTGAGGCATTGATTCAAATGCCTAAATATGCTAAGTTTCTAAGGGCGTTACAGTAGAAAAATTTCTTGAAGAAGAAGTGGTGAATTTGATAGCAACATGCAGTGCGGTGATGCAGGAGTTTGCAGGAGAAGATCACGAGGATCACGATAAGCCGCCATTCTACACACCATTAGAATTGCAGATTCAAGAAGGCTTTATGTGACTCAGGAGCTAGCATCAACTTGATGACATTATCAGTGGTGAAGAGACTAGTTTGGGAGAGCTCACTCCCCTGGCTATGACCTTGCGAATGGCGAGACGGAGACAGTAAGCACGGCTAGAGGGGAGTCATGAAGATGTACTCATCAAGGTGGGAAAATTCATTTTCCTTATGGACTTTGTAGTTATGGATATGTAGGAAGATACATAAGTTCCACTGTTGCTTGGAAGACCTTTCCTGGCAACTAGAGCTACTTTGATAGATGTTAAAAAGGGAGAACTCACTCTCAGGGTGGGAGAAGAAGCGTGCCTTCAGCAGACAAAAGCTTGAGACGAATCTAAATGTGAAAATACATGTTGTAAGGCGTACGAGATAATAATTCCCATAAGTCTGAGCTGGTGTTTAGTTGTAATTTCAGGTGTCAATGAAAACCAGATAATTTCCAGTATCTTGATGATCTTGATTGTGAATAGCTGAATTACAGTTTTGATTTAAAAGAAATAGTCTTAAGTTTGAACGAGAATAATACAGAAAAATCAAGCAATAATGAAGATAAAACAATTGAAACATAAACAAGTTTAAAAGGGTTAACCTTGAAAGAATTACCCAGACATTTGAAGTATGCTTTCTTAGAACCTTAAAAAGAAAAACCTGTTATTAATTCAGCTACATTAACTGAGCATGAAGAACAAAAAATGTTGGAGATTCTAAGAAAATGAGGAAGCAATTGGCCGTCACCTGACCCAGCACAGGTGGATAAAGGGCGCTAAAGCCTCTTGAGGACTCTTTACCTACTTTTGAGCATTGGTAGGTCCCGAGTCTTATATTATCAAAATATCATATACTGAGATGCAAAAATAAAACTACCACCGTAGTGATGTTTATAGTGTCAATATACGATCCACGAGTCCCATTTACATATGCATATATAAAACTATACATTTACATTTTACAAAATCAAGCGTGAAAACTGCGGTGATGGACCCCTATGATGCAGCTAGCTGAAGTGCGCGAAGAATCACGTCTCCCTTTGTGCTACAGGGATTAAAACCGTCTTTAGCTTTTCTGCGGCAGTGGGAAACATGGCTTATACGTATACACATGCACTAATACTCATTTACAGTAAGCATATAACAGTAATAGATATATAGTATTTTTAATGAATTCATATAAAAAACTTATACACATACTTATACTTATAACAGACTTATCTTATAGCAGACTTATACTTGTTCAGATCTCCCGTAAGACACAAACTTGTACTTATGGCAAACTTATACTTGTTCAGATCTCCCATAGGAGTTACAGAGCTTATACTTGTACGGAGGTACGTAGGTACCTCTGAAAACATACTTATCTGAGGAAATTTTGTAGAGTACATTCAGAGCATAACGATTTACATTACTTTACTCTTATTCTTTATTCAGACTCTTATCGTATAACTATTTAACTACCTAGACGGTAATATGAATGAGTAGGACATCCTGATAAGTGCAGGAAGATGCGATACGATCTTGAGTGTTGTAGAACAAGCGGGAGTCTTGAAGCGCGATAGAGTGTTGTCGCGCTAATCGGAGAATCTTGAAGTACTAAATGTCTTGAAACACGGTCGAGAGTATCGTCGCACCTAATCGGAGAAATCTTAGAAGTACTATACGTGCTTGCCCACGTAACAGAGGTGTCGTGTCATTCAATATCCGGTCTTAAGCAGTCCTACAATTATATGTGCTCAGGAATTTACTATCTTATCATAGAGGCATTAAGTTTGCCAACATTGAACTCATCGAGGCGGCGAGGTACGGTCTAATTTTTCCTTTACCTTACTAACATGAATGGACCCTTTCATACACTTATAAGGTCATCATTAGTCAAATAAACGAGTCAGCGAAATAACGAGAATAGAAAAACAAAACACGAAAATCTACCGCAGCATGAACAATAGTTATCTTGGCGTAGCACTAATACGACTAACGGCGTACGGAAACTTATCAACCTTCGACCATGCGCGGCATGGGCAGTACCACTCAGCAGCGTGGACCTATCTTTACATTGCATAAGGGATCCTACGTCGTGGCGTAGGACCCCGAAATTTGCCCATATTTTGTTGATTTCATCCATTTTTCAAGAAAACCAACAAAATAATCCACAATCATCACTGAAAACAACTCCCAAGTGTGATCTAGCTTGATCAAAACCAAACATAGAGATCAATTAGGGTTTTCCAAACCCCGAGCTCAAATATTTGTAAGTTAGGTTAACTTCTAACACCCAAACAAGTATCCATACATCATAAACCAAGAATCCATACTCAAAGGGAGGATTCCATACTCATCTTATACAAACTAGGGTTTTACCAACTCAACTTTCAACAAATCCAGGGTTAGGATGAATTCCTAACTAAACCCTAGAGATGGAACAAACTAATATCCATACAAAACTATACTAATCCATACAAATCATAGAAATCCATACATAGTTTCCATACCTTTTCTCTTCTTCTTCTTCTTCTTCTTCTTCGTCTTCTTCGTCTTCTTCTCTTCTCCTCTCTTCTTTTACCCAGTATAGGCTCTCTGAAATGAGAGACCAAAATGGAACTTTTATCGGTGATTTAATTTCCCTTTTTTTTGCTCTTTGGTCCTCAAATTCTCCTCTATTTGCCAAACAAGTTATGCATATTTCACTTTAACCTATAATCTTCTTATCTTATGACTTTTATATCCTGTTTTGACATTTCCACTTTTACCCTTGTATATTGCACAAATTCTGGGTTTCAAAATTTTCACACTTAGCAAAATAATAATTGAGAAAAATTTCAAGATGCACTTATAATTACCCTAATTATGTTTAAAAATGACTAGGGTGTATTTTGGGGTGTTACATGCTTGATCAATAGAAGATTTGAAAGGAATCAGTCTTTCTATCTGCATGCACAAGATCCTCTTGGAGGATAATGCAAAGACTTCCATTGAGCATCAAAGAAGATTGAATCCAGTCATGAAAGAAGTTTTCAGAAAAGAAGTATTGAAATGGCTGAATGCAGACTTTATATATGCAATCTCGAGGCATTACAATTTGAGCCCAATTCATGTGTGGTTCCCGAAGGGGTGGATTCAGTATTATCGAAAATGAGAAGAATGAATTGATTTCTACTAAGGCGTGACGAGGATGAAGGGTGTGTATAGACTACGAGAAAAGAAAGCGAACCACCATAAGAAAGGATCATTATCCTCTACATTTCATTGACTAAATGTTGGATAGGTTAGTAGGACACCCCCATTACTGTTTTCTTGATGGATATTCTGGATATAACCAGATTGCCATAACCCTTGAGGATTAGGAGAAGACTACATTCACATGTCCTTATGGCACCTTTGCTTTTAGAATAATATCATTTGGATTATGTAATGCTCCTACCACTTTTCAATGGTGTATAATGTCTATGTTTTCAGACTTGGTAGAAGAGGCTATGGAAATCTTCATGGATGACTTCTCAGTATATGGATCCAGTTTTAAGAAATGCTTAAAAAATTTGGAAACAGTACTTCAGAGGTGCCAAGACAAAAATCTAGCTTTGAATTGGGAAAAATGCCATTTTATAGTAGCAGAGGGTATTGTCTTGGGGCACAAGATTTCTGCAGCTGCGTTAGAAGTAAACGAAGCAAAGGTTGCTATTATAAAGACTCTCTTGCCACCTATTACAATTAAAGGGATAAGAAGTTTCTTAGGACATGTTGGGTTTTATAGGAGATTCATAAAGGACTTCTCAAAAATCTCTAGACCATTATGCAGACTGTTGGAAAAAGATGCAAAGTTTGATTTTGATGAATCATGCAAAGCTGCATTTGAAGAAATTAAGTCCAGATTGGTTATAGCTATAATCATGGTAACACCTGACTGGAACAAAGAGTTTGAAATAATTTGTGATGCAATGGGAGCAATATTAGGATAAAGAATTGAGAAGATATTCAAGGCCAGTACTGCACAGCTGCTGGACAGAAGGCGGCCCCAGCTGACAGTGTCTGCGCTGAAAAGAATCTCATCGTAGTTATTTTTGTAAAAATCTTTCTGTAGGATCATAATTATAATCATATTGATGTTCTTTATTCTTCGTGTTGATGGCAAAAAGGATGTAAAACCAAGGCGGTCGAGGATGGAGTATTATTGCTATAAGAGTTTGATTTAGAAATCCATCTGAAAAGGTAGCGGCGATGTGATGGCGATCACTTGTCTAGATTGGAAAAACTGCGAAGAAGAAAGGAAATTGAAATAGCGGCTTTCTTGATGAAAGCGGTATTTTGTTATCGGCTAGTACCACACAGTATGCGTGTGTAGTCTGAGTCCAACCACTAGCAAAAAGGAAGTTGGAAATGATAGCGAATTTTATACGGAATGACCCACTACTTTTTAAAGAAAGACCGTTATCAAGAGATGTGTACCAAAAACATAACAAGGTGAAATTCTTAATAAATGTCATGCATCACCATATGGACGACACTTTGTAGGAGATAGAACAACCCATAAAATTCTCTAATCAGGTTTTATTATTGGCCTACTCTATTCAAAGACTGTTTTGAATGGGTAAAACATTGTGATCGTATTGAGAATGGGCAACATAAAGCGAGAAAAAATGAGATGCCTGCAAAAAGCGAATCACGGTGGTCTGATTTTTTATGTATTGGGGATAGTGATTAGTGCCCCAGTGTTATTTTGAGCCACTATTTATTATAGGTTTGAGTGCTTTTGTGTACTAATCACATTCTAATTAACTTGATTGACATGTTCGGGTCCTGTTGTACTAACGATCATATTTTATAGCTAATTTTGTAGTTTTTGCGAGCTAATCGTGCAAGTGTTGATGATCCAAGCATGAAGAATTTGAGTCAAACTCGGCTTTCGGATCGAGAAACCAAGAAGAAAGAATAGCGAGCAGAGAAGTGGAGCACCCTCACGAAATTGGTTCTTGCGAAACCTTTGTGCATCTGCCTTGTTCCTCTATTTGCCAGTTCACCTTTTCTGTTATGCCACATTGCATTTGTTTTTGGTTTTTTTTTTCCATTTTACCCCTGTAATAGCCTTCCGATTTTTGTTTTTTTTGTAACTTCCCTTACGCTGAGCATCTATATAAGCCTCAGTCTGTAAAAACTTTGTATCAATCAACTCACTTCACTTCACATCGGTAATAGACAGGGGCGGTAGTTTATTATTTGCTTCCTCACTATCCAGCTTTCTTTCATTTTCTTTTCAGCTTTCTAGGCTGCAGACACTCATACGAGGGATGACAACTCAGAGGATGGTTGGCTAGACCTCTTCCTCCTTAAAGAGGACGACTGCTGGCTAGGATTTGAGGTAAACTGACGGTCCTCTGTTTTTTTTAACGCACACATTTATGGGTATTTGTACTCTTGCTTCTCACCTTAGGTTAAAGTCTCTTAAGCATGCTCTCCTTAATGTGTATTTGGAAAGATTTTTGGGTTCAGTGGATACTTTCATTAGATACTGATGCCCAGTTAGTTGTCTCCTATTAGTTATTGTGGGGTAGTGTTTTTTGAGTGTGTTTTCCTTTGTAAGGACATTTTATGCCATCTTTCAAAGGAAAATCATAGGGTTTAGTTTTTAAAAGCTAAATGAAGATCCCAGGTTCGGAAATGACTATATCATTGCTCCCCAATCTGAGAAAAGACGAAGGACATGTTGGTTGCCTTAAAATCCTAAACCAATGGCCCGAAACTTCAAGGGGTTCTATTTTACATTTTTTTTTTCTTATTTTAGTTTTAGTTTGCAAACCATCAACTCCCCTGTTTTTACCCAAACCTTAAAATCCAAATTTAATTCACCAGTTTTGAACTCCCCTACAACTCATTTGTACAAAGAAAACCCATCCCTAAGTTCGACCTGGCCGTATATTGCGATAAGCGACTCACGGCGGTAGAAGGAATTTAGGATATAAATATATTCGGTGATTCGGCACCCCTGCGTAGCGCGAATCGAGATAGACTTCATGGGACCTTTCCATCCTCATTTGAAAATCTATACATTCTCTGGCGTGGATTATGTAGCCAGTGGGTGGAAACTGATACCTTGTCCTAGAAATGATGCCAGCACAGTGGTTGGGTTTATTCAAAGAAATATTTTGAGCAAATTTGGAGCACCTAGAACAATAATTAGTAATGAGGGAAGTCGTTTTCCAAACAAGGTTTTTGAAAAACTCATGAGCAGATATGGAATCAGACATGTAATGGGATTGGTTTATCACCCTCGGTCAAATGGGCAAGCTGAGATTTCCAATAGGGAGATAAAGAAAATCCTAAAGAAAATAGTGAACTCAAGCAGAAAAAACTGGTCTATAAAGCTAGATCATGCATTGTGGGCATATAGAAATACTTACAAAACTCCCATTGAAATGTCCCCATACAAAATTGTATTTGGAAAACCTTGTCATCTCCATCTAGAACTTGAATATAAAGCTATGTGAGCCATCCAAAGACCGAATTGTGATTTTCAAGCTGCTAAAGAAAAGATATTACTCCAAATGAATGAACTAGAAGAGTTGAGGAATAAAGCTTTTGATAATGCCAGAATCTATAAAGATAAGACAAAGAAGTGACATGATCAAAAAGTAGAGAAGCAGAATCTGTTATGCAATTCAAGCTCAGCTGTTCAGGCGAAGTCAAGATGGGTGGTCCTTACGGTAGTAACAAATACACCCTTTGAGCCGATGACAAAGCGGTTCTAGAAGTGAGTTTAAAGTGAATGGTCAGAGGTTGAAGCATTACCTTGGAGGGAACATAAATGAAGATTAGTTCCAGATTTTGAAGAGAGAAGAATTTTGCTGAAAGGAAAACATTTTGCAGAAAATGTCTAGCTAAAGACATTAAACTGAGCAGCTTCTTGGGAGGCAACCTAAGCAACTTTTAATTCTCATCGTTAACTTCATTTTGATAAATTTTGTGTTTTTGAAGTTTAGTTTTAATGTTGATTGAAATTTTATTTGGTGATCTTGTTTATTTTTCAAAAGAATGAAGTTGTATTAGAGATGGATTTTATTTAGGCTTACATTCCTTCTCGGACTCTTCATGCAGAAAAGTGCTTCTGAGGAGTTTTTAACTGTCCACCTAGTGTTCTTTAATGATAGTGCATAGTTGAAGTTTAGGGGAATGTATTTTTTTTATATAGAGCAGAAAATGAATAATAGCTTTGTTGTGCTCATTCCTTGAATACCTTGATGATAATCATGTTGAATTATTTTGAGTGAAGAAATGAGATGTGTTGTTCATACTTCAATTTAGGTTCTTTAACATTAGATGTGTCTTCACAAGTCTGATTTGAGTGGTAGGAAAGTATTGCATATTGTAATGTGTGTTAATTGGTTGAAAAATGTCAATTGTGCAAATTTGAGGAAAAGCCATTGGATTGTCGTGATAGACTTTCTTCTGTCACGACATTATTCATCTTTCGTGACATAAGTTCAAAACCACTAAGAGTAATAATTTTTTGTTGCAAAAATTATTTTTATGTCTAACATAACTTAAGCACAAGCACAAGTTTATGTTGAGACATAAATTTTAATGTTGTGAAGATTTGAAGAAACATAACCAATCACTTGGCTATAAATGAGAACTTTGAAATAAAGGCCACAGATCCTCATAAACCATCAAACCACTCATCTACCTTCACCAAATCTCTCTCATCTTCCCTTTGAAAAACCACAGATCCTCAATGATATTTCGGCCATGTCGACTATCAAATTTGATTCCGAACACGGATGAAATAATCGAAGAATCTGAAGTTAGGAAAAGTTGTTCAAGAAACTGGTCGAGGAAAACGATGCGGGATGAAGAAAAGACTAAAAGCAAGAAACGAGGCCAAACCAGACTAAAGAAAGCAGAGAGAAAAGAAAAGGGAATTTGAAGAAGCTGGAGCTGAGCAAAGGGAGGAAAAAGTAAGCGATTTTGTTTCAGATCTTGCTTATTTTTCTTGGAGAGACAAGTTGCAGCACAAGGACTTCATTGGTGAAAGAGGTTTCAGCAGGCTAATCTCACCCTTCATAGAAATAATTGAGAAGAAAGGATGGCACCTATTATGTGAGCACAAAGCTCCTGTATTTTTGGATGTAGTGAAAGAATTTTACTTGAACATGGTAGGACTGAAGGAAATGAATGTGTATGTTAAAGGTCAGTGGATATCGTTCAGTAGGGAGAATATCGACTAAACTTTCTATCTGAATGAGAGTAAGAATGGTTCGAAGTTTAAGAGACTATTGAAGGGCAGTTTCCGAAGATAGTAGTTTATGCGTTGACAAATGGGAAGGGGAAATGGAATTCCATAAGGAAGAATCCCCATGAGTCTATTGTAAGAGGCTCATTGACAGAAGAAGCCAAGGTTTGGTTTTATTTATTTGCTCAATCGTTTTACCATCTAAACACCTCAGTATAGTCAGAGAGAAGGAGGCAGTACTTTTGTATGCCATCTTGAAGGGATACAAATTAGTGTGGGAAAAATAATAAAGAACTCAATTTTGAGTTATTACAGAGCGAGCTACAGAGGATTAGTACCCCATCTAGCACTAATCACAAGGCTTGTTCATCGTCTTGGAGGTGTGGAAGGAGATTGGGAAAGAAGAAGAAACGTCCCTAAAGTTTCTCTCGACATTGACATGAATAACTAAGGAGCCAAGAACATAGGTAGGAAAAGAAGTAGAAGTTGAAAAAGAAAGAGGATAATGAAGAGATTTAACAAGTCTGATTTTGAGCCACGGCTCAGAAGCGTCGAGAGGTAGAGAAGCTTGAGCCCCGTCTTAAAGTATCCCGGATATAAGAGAAATCCATCAAGAGCCGGTGAGGCTCGGGGCAACAAAGCGACAATGTAGAAGTGATGGAAATGTTGGTAGTCTGGCCAATGCGGGAAGGGACGGACAATTAAAGATTCAACTCTGGTGTGAAATGAGTATGGATGCGGAGGCGAAGAAGAGATCAAAATTTAAAAGATGCACTCAAGCAGAGGGATGAAATGGAAAAGTAAAGCTGGGCAAGAAAAAAAATAAAGAGAAGAACTCAGGGCAAGGGAGAAAGCTTTCATTTCAAACCAACTAAAAAGGGACAGTAAGCTGCTAAAGTTAATGAAAGAGAGGGAGGTTGCAATGGAGCAGAATCTGATGTAAAAGGTAGATGCTTTTGGATATCTATATAAGGAGCATAAGAAGGAAATCAAGCTACTAATAGAGAAGAGGGACAAGGATATGGAGCGACCCTCGAGCTACGGGGAAAAGTTGTGCAGCAGAGTTTAGATATGGTTAACGATAATTTGATTAAGATGTGATACGCCCCGAGGTGAGAGTTTGAGAACCCTAAGCTCCATTGAGGCGAGACAAGATGATCTTTTAAGCAAATGGCTCTTTCCATGAAGAGTGCATTCAACAAAGAAGAAAGGTAGCAAGGTTAAGACCTTAAAAAATTTCAATTCCACAATTCTCTCCTTAAATCCTAACTGGTTATAAGTTTGAACCGATCATACGAGCTGTCCCAAATAAGTATGATAGAAAAATGAAATGACTTACCTTGTTGTTCCTCCCTTATTTCTATCTTTGTAACTAAATCCCCTGTACATGAAAACTTAAATGAAAAATCAGTTGCAAACATTTGTATCCACTTTCCTCTTGCATTTTTCTTGTGTTTATTTTCTTTTTAATATCTTGATTTTAAATAAATAAAGATTGATGAATTTTTAATTATATAGCCTTGTTGAATAATGGAGAAACAAGTTTTCTTGGGTTTATTTCTTGATATTGTAAGATTGTTGGTGGAATTTGAATGATGATTGAGGTAGATCGTTTACATGTCAAATTACTACGAGGTGAATGGTTTGATTTTAGTAAGCTTTTGATTGGTAAAACAACACATCAACATGTCTAGAAACAAAACAAGAATTTTATAGATGAAATCGGGGTAGGATGAAATGAATAGAAAAAGGAAGTTGTAAAATTATCATCGAATATGTTGAAATTCAAGACTAAGGAAGATTTAAACAATTGATGGAACAAATAAGACTTATAATTCTATTTTTGTAAATAGCTTAGTTATTATAAATCCTGATAAACAATGTGCATGGTCAAAAGTACCTCTGAAATAAATTGTGCTAATATTAGGGACATCATCTGGGATCCATCATAGTTTAATCTCCCAATAGTCTAGGAGCTTGTTGGGTATTAGTCGGCGAAATCTGGCGATACTACTAACAAGAAATGATATAGGCAATTCTTGGAAGTTTGAGCCTTTCAAAGCCTACCCTTATAACATGCATATGCATATACATTAGTTTCTTATTTGAGCCAACAACTAATTTCATCATCAACCAGCAAATGAAAAGCCTAAATCCTCCCTTAAATATAATCCTACGGTAAAGAACCCTTATCTGCCTAGATTGCATGACAAATACATCAATAATAGAAGAGGACAAGTTTATGGGAGTATTATTTTGAATTGTGAAAGAGGATAAGAAGGGTTGAGAAAGGACAACCAATTGAGATGAGGAAAGATGAAAAGAATGAAGAAAAGAAGTTGTGAAAATATAAAGTATCAAGGTGGATTGAGTTTTGTCTTGTAGCCTTCCTCCCTTAAACAATTAAGTTCTTAGGGGTGTTCCAACACCTATTACCCTAATGCCAACTGGTATGGGAGTTGCTAACCTAAAGTTCTCTATGGGTGGTAGAAAGCTTTAAAAGACAAAACATTGCACTGTTCCATAAGCCTTTATGGGAAATGAAAAGTGAAAAAGCTTCTAATATGAGGAATTGAATTTACAATCTAAAAGTGGTCAAGAAAAATACCACAATAGAGAGTATGCAGAAAGGTGCACAAAACCAAGTTTAGGTATGTTTGAAAGTTAACATCAATGGAAAAAGTCAAGGATGCAGAATGAAGGAAATAGGTTTGAGTTGTAAGTCAAATCTGGGTAAAATTGAGCTTAAATTGTCCCTTCATCTACTGTGCCCAGGCAGACATTCTGACCTAAAGACATAATTGATCTTGGAGGTGATATATGCCTACATTAGTGGAGATTAATATGACAAACAAGCATATGGGACTTAGAAAAATCAAAGAGGAGATTATTATCTGAGTATTGTCTTAGAAGATTAACTAATCTGCCAATGAAAAAGAGAGAAGGCCATCACACACTCACAGATGAGGGTTAAATAATTGAACTGTTTATACTATAGGAATTATTTTCCTTTTTAGTGAACTTACTTGAAAATATTCCTTGTTCTGGATGGGAAACTTGTTCAAACATGATTTTACAACTAACTTATCTTTCCTGCTAAATCGTGGATTCAAGAGAAAAGATATATAGGGCAGAACAGAAAAATGTCCTTAAAAATAAAAGCTAAATTGTTTAAGGACAAACAAAATTTTTTCTTTGGCAGGAATAAACAAAACTTTAAGTTTAGGGAAATTTGATGAGTCCTAAACACATATATTTTTAGTCCATTTTTCTGGTATATTCTTTGAAGTTTATGATTCATTTTAATGCTAAATTATGGAATATTCACAAAATTTGTGTTTTACAGGTTTTTTTAAAAAGAAAAAAGAAAATCCAGCAAGAAAATAAGAGAAAAATTGGTTAAGGCAAAAATATCGCGACATAATTTCAAGGGAACCAGCAGATACTATGTCGCAACAAAGATAAAGCTGAACTCAAGTTAGAAGTGAATGCTGTGACATAATGGTAATCAAAAGATAGAACTTTGTCGCGACATTCCTTTACTCTATCGCAACATTGATTCAAGAAAATGGCAGAAGATATTTGTCATGACAATTCACAACTATGTTGCAACAGAAAATGGAATATGATGAGACGGTAAAGACGAGTTAGTGCATTGACAAAGGTTTTATATTGAGAAGCGGTTTAGCGAATGACAAGATCGAGGCAGCAGGTATGTTTGCGACGGGGAAGTTATATGTCGACAACTGACAACATGCAGTGTGGCTTTGTCATGACATGAGAAAATGTGCTCGCGATAAGGTTGGGAAGGCCACATAAATAATGTCCGCGACACAATAATTTATGTCCCTTGACACAAATGGTAAAGGAAAAAATATACGTCACGATAGCAAAGTTATGTCGACATAAGTTGAAGATAAAGCGCTTTAGAAGAGAGCAGAGAAAACCCAATCACGACCTGAGTATGAGCAAAAGAGTAATTTATGTCAAAACATTTCAAAATTATGTTATGACATAAAACAAAGTTGAAGGGTGAGAAGCTCTATCGTGACAAAGAAATTTTATGTCGCGACCGCAATCGAAGCGTGATAAAGAGCGTTGTTACAACAAAGCTTTTATGTGCGACATACCATTCAAGTATTTAAGTTGCAAGGCACTAAAGAAATGTCGCGATACAAGACACTCATGTCGCGACAATTACAAGACAACTTTAGCGGGAACTTCGATCGGCGACATTTTCAAAAGTATGTCGCTGGCGTAATTGAAAGATGGCGCGAAACTATGTCGTGACGGCTGCAAAACCATGACAAGCTAGAGAACAAAGATGGAAACTATGTCGCGACATAATTTTTCAATGTCGCGACAAAGCCACTTACTGGGCCAGTTTTTGGGGATCCACAATTTCAGCCTCAAAGTGCAGCCTATCATTTGAAAATCTATAAATAGAAGCACCTAGGGCATTATGTGCAGCTTCCGACGAACCTGGAACTTCTGGGTAGCTGGAAACTCCTTTGTATATTATTTTTTTTATTTTTCTTTAATTTTCTTTTTGATCAATTTAGTTTTAGTAGTTTTTCTTAGGATGGAGCAATTGATTTGCTATGGTTCGAGTTGGGTTCATTGCAAAATTTTAGTTTTCATTACTGTCTGATTTGAATGGAATTTGGAAATTTTCTAGAGTTCATTTATTTCAGTTCGTTTGTAATTCCAGTGAATTTTCTTGATTAGTTAGTTACTGTTATTTGCGTTCCAATTTTGAAAGACTGAGGTCCCTTTAGGAATTGATCGATGTTAATTATTGTTTCTTGCACAATTTGAAAGAACGTCATAGTTTGAAATCTTGAATTTATTTAATTGGTGTTGCTCAAGAAATTAATTGTTCAGAATATTAGTAGCGTGTATCTAGAAAAGGATTGTATCTTGCTCTGATTTCCAGGAGGCCCTCTAAGTGACACAGAGATGGAGAATCCTGAGAGTATGAAGTAGTCACTTAGGGGTATGTTAGACTAATATTATGGAACTAATGAACTCTTAAAGATTACTTGATGAATCATAATTTACTCATGGTGTGATTAGTTGTATGATGTATCATTTAGTTGAAATTAGAGGTTTCTCACATTTATGATGAAAGGACCTTGATCTCGTGTTAAGAGAGAGCTAATCAAGGAGATGGAGAATTTTATTAGATCCGATGGATGAGATACCAATTAGATTGGAGAAGGCTTGCATTATCCTGTGTCTAGGAGCAAGAATTCTTCAGTTATAAGATTTGGGTGTGAAGTACTGAAAAAGAAAAATACCCAGATCTTAAGAAGATGATTATATTCTCACAATGTGATTAGACTCATGTATCACGGAAGGAACATGGATATCTAATTAGTGAAATATTTGGTGTTAGAGAAATCCAAACTATACTACCTTGCATCTTTGACAAGTTCATATTTCAAACTGATGGTTGAACCATGTTATAGAATGATGTAGAAATTGATAGTTGTACATTGAATTATTTCCCAGTGTTAACTTTACTCAGTAAACTTTTCAATCCAATTTATTTTGAATTCTTCATAAATAGTTATAGAATTTTAATTAGTCTTACTTTCCTGTAGTTTAGGACATATCGCACCAGCTTTGTAGTTCAAATAGTAAGGATCTTGAGTAGATGGGGTAATTGATCTTTAAATTTTTCATCAATCCTTGTGGGAACGATATCTGGACTTAAATCCACTTTTATTATTTATAGGACCTGTGCACTTGTAGTGGTCTAGACCAAAACAAATTTTCAAATGAAGCCTTCTCATACAAGGCAGACACATATTTTATAAATTTGGTCTTAACAAGTTTTTGGTGACGTTGCCGGGGACATTAGTCAGTCATTGGTGGCAGTACTAATTACTTGGTCAAATTTGGTTTTAACAAGTTTTTGGCATCGTTGTCGGGGATTAGACAATAGTATTTTTGTAGTAGTGTCAGAAGTTTAGTACACACACACTGATCTCATCATATTTTAGTCTTAACAAGTTTTTGGGCGCGTTCACAGGGACTTTGGTCGGTCTTTGGTGGTAGTGCTAGTGCCAGTCAAATTTAGTTTTGAGTTTTTGGGTGTATTAGTTGTCAGGGGACTTTTGTTAGTCTTTGGTGGAAGTGCAAATTACTTGGTCAAATTTGGTCTTAACAAGTTTTTGGCGCCGTTGCTAGGGATTAAACAATAATCTTCATGTATTAGTGTCAGAAGTTTAGTACACACACATTGATCTCATCCTATTTTGGTCTTAACAAACATCCAGTTCCACGGGTTATCAAGTGAGAATCCGAATAAGCATCTAACAAACTTCATTGAAGTGTGCGACACGACCAAATACAATGGGGTAACAGAAGAAGCACTTAGACTGAGATTGTTCCTACCATCACTGGGTGATAAACCTAAACATTGGTTGACGAGCCAACCACCAGATTTTGTTACCTCATGGAATGATTTGGTGCAGAAGTTCCTGACCAAGTTCTTTCCTTCCTTAAAGATCGCATAGCTGGTGCAAGAGATTAACACTTTTAGACAGTTAAAGGGGGAGAACTTAGCTAAAGCTTGGGAGAGATTTCATGGCTGATGAGGAGATGCCCTCATGCAGTATTTAGATGGATGCAAGTCTCTGAATTTTAAAAACGATGCAAGTGATCCTTGAAACTGATCGTAAATGCCTCAAATAGGGGTGCTTTCCCGATGAAAGACTACAAACCAAGCATATGGAATCTAGAAGGACATAGCTGCAGTAGTAACGATAGCCCGAGATAGGCTATCACAGGAAGGTCATGGAGGATTCGGACATAGAAGTCCTTAGCAATTTGGTCGATTATGTGCGCCTTGACTCACTAAATGACTATAGAAGCTGACAAGGTCGCATAAATTCTATTCGGACTGACCTTAAGGTATGCGAATCTGTGGAGAATTGACATAATATTCTGAAAATGCTGAGTGGGACAGACTAATGTTAGAGTAGGCATAGTATGTGTTTAGATTTAATCGACCCTGACGCTAGAGGCTAGTATGGGTAACACATGCCAAAATCAGAACCATAACTAAAGGCGAAATTTGAGTGAATAATCAAAACAATGAACTATGGTTGGAGGAATAATCGAGCAGCATGCCACCACCCCAGAAGTGGCTTGAGCCACCATCGAGAAAAAAGCATTGAACTTGGAAGAAGAACTAGCTCAAATGCTCACTTCCCATACAACCTTTATGAATGAAACGAAGGAAAATATGTAGAATCAGTCAACCCAATTGAATAACCAAGTGGCATAGTTAAGAAACTTGGAGGTGCAAATGGGCCAAATGGCCACTTTGTTGACTGAGAGGTAACAAGGTTAATTGCCAAGCAATTCAAAGGTAAACTCGAGAGGAAAAGACAAAGAACATGTTAAGGCTATCACCTTAAGAAGTGGTAGAGAATTAAGCGACACTAGAGCTGACCCGCAGTGATATGAGAAGTAAAGCTAATGAGATGGAGCCGAGGCTAGCTCGACGGTCGAATCTGAGGAGCGGCCGAGAAAGAAGTCAATAGAGAAATCGGATGAAAGGAAAGAGACTAAGAAACATGCTGGTATGGAATAACCCACTACACCAATCTCGTATCTGCAACGTTTAAAGAAGAATAAGATGAATAGTAGTTTGCAAAATTTTGGAAGTGTTTAAGAAACTGCATATCAACATTTCGTTTGCAGATTCATTGGAACAGATGCCTAGCTATATCAAATTTATGAAAGATATACTGTCAAGGAAAAGAAGGTTATAAGATTTTGAGACAATAAATTTTATCAAGGAATGCAGTGCTATTCTTTAGAGAAACACATAAGCTAGAGGATCCACAGGTAGTTTACAATCCCATGCAAGATAGGGAACTCGATCTTTGAGAAAGCCCTATACGACTTGGGAGCCAATATTAATCTCATGCCTTTTTCTATTTTCAGACGGCTGGGATTAGGTAAAACTAGACTTACGACTATAACTCTTCAATTGGCGGATAGATCATTGAAACATCCACGAGGGGTGATAGAAGATGTGATAGTAAAGGTAGACAAGTTTATCTTCCTAGCTGATTTCCTAGTATTGGACATGGAGGAAGACAAAAAGATGCCCATTATATTGGGTAGACCGTTTTTAGCAACAGGCAAGGCTATGATTGATGTGCATAAGGGATAATTGAAATTAAGAGTACAAAACGAGGAGGTCAGGTTCAGTGTATTCGATGTTGTACGACATTCTATAGAGAGTGATGCATGCTTTATGATAGGGGTAGTAAAGGCTATAGTGTCTAGACAAAGTGGTTTGACTGACCCTTTAGAGACTAGCCTTATGCAGAATGATAAGGAAGAACCAGGTGAAGAGGCTGAAGAGTATGCAAAATGGATGGACTCTTTCCAACCGAATGGAAGAAAATATTATGAGCCTTTAGAAGAGAACTCTCAGACATCAATGCCTTTAATTGAGTGACCACCATAGTAGGAGCAAAAGCCACTACCAAGCTATTTGAGGTATGCTTATCTAGGGGAATCCTCAACCTTACCAATGATCATATCAGCATCTTTGACAACAGTAGAAGAAAAGAAGCTTTTGAGAGTACTTCGAGATCACAAAGATGTTGTTGGATGGTCTCTAGTTGATTTGAAGGGGATTCGCCCCTCTATGTGTATGCATCGGATCTTGTTAGAAGATGGTCATAAACCTTTAGTGGAGGCTTAGAGAAGACTGAATCCAACCATGAAGGAAGTGGTATGGAAAGAAGTATTGAAGTGGTTAAATGCGGGGGTGATCTACTCCATTTCAGATAGTTCGTGAGCAAGTCAGTACAGGTTGTTCCAAAAAAAGTAGGGACCACAGTGATAAAGAAAGAGAATAGTGCATTGCTTCCCTCTATAATAGTTATAGGGTGGAGAATCTTTATATATCACTGGAAGTTGAATAAGGCAACCAGAAATGATCATTTACCACTTCCGTTTATGGATTGATGCTAGATAGGCTGGTAGGGCACGAGTATTACTGTTTCTTGGACAAGTATTTGGGCTATAATTAGATCACTATATCCTAGAGGATGAAGAGAAAATGACATTCACGTGCCCTTATTGTACATTTCCATCTAAGCGAATTCCATTTGGGTTATGTAACACACCAGGCACATTTCAGCGTTACATGATGGCTACATTCTTAGACATGGTCGAGAAAACAATTGAAGTGTGAATGGATAATTTCTTTGTGTTGGGGAAGTCTTTTGAAAATTGTCTTGTGAAAACCTGAGACAAACACTAATAAGATGTGAAGAACTAACCTTGTGCTGAATTGGAAAAAGTGTCACTTCTTGGTGAAAGAAGGTATTGTACTGGGGCATCGGATTTCAGCAAGAGGAATTGAGGTAGATAAAGCCAAGGTTGAAACAATAGAGAAGCTACCTCCCCCATCTCTAGTGAAAGGAATAAGAAGCTTCCTGGGACTTGCGGGATTCTACAAGAGATTCATAAAGGATTTTTTCAGAAATGTGAGAAGCCTTTGTCGAATTTACTAGTTGAGCCTTTCAAATTTGATGATCAATGTATCAGCGTTCTCAATTCTAAGGAGAAATTGGTGTCGACACCAATTGTAGTAGCACCAGACTGGGACCTTCCTTTTGAACTAATGTGTGATCACGGCGACTCTGCTTGATAAGGCGATATTAGGTCGGGAATATTTTGAGGTTATCTCTTATGCGAGCCAAAATTTGAATGATGCGCAGGCGGAACTATGCAAGGTGAAAATGAACTTTGGCAATTGTGTTTTGCTTTCGACAAGTTCCGACCGTACTTGACTAGTAATAAGGTAATAGTGCACAGCGACCATTACGCCGTAAGTATCGATGACTAAGAAGGGCCTTGAAACCAATGCGATAAGAAATTGTGCTAGCTGCGAGGTTTGATATATAAATAAGAGATAAGAAAGGAATTTGAAAATCTTGTAGTAGACCATCTCTCTCCAAGATTGGGGGCCTATTAAGGATTCGAGATCAATGATGATTTTCTACGATGAATAGCTCTTACCCGATCGAAGACATAAAGTAATACCTTGGTTCGCGGATTATGTGAATTACTTAGTGGCCAAAGTTATCCCACTAGAGTTTAGCTATCAGCGAAAGAAGAGATTCTTTGTACACTTGAAGCATTACTACTAGGAGGAACCTATTCTGTGTGCAGATCAGGTAATAAGACGATGCGTCTTAGAGGAGGAAATGGAGAGTATCTTAAATCACTGCCACACTTTAGCATGTGGGGGACACTTTAGGGGGCAGAGAACAGCTGCAAAGGCGGCTTGTCAGGGATTCTAGTAGCTTGTTGAGGATGCTCACTAATTTGTGTCTACCTGTGATAAATGCCAAAGAATGGGGAGCATATCAAAGCGGGATGAACCACCCTTGCAGACCATATTGGAGTAGAGCTGTTTGATATATGGGGGATGGATTTTATTCTTCCATTCCCCTCTTCATTTAGTAACCTATACATTCTTTTGGCAGTGGACTACGTTTCCAAATAGGTGGAGGCTATACCTACATGCACTAATGATGCCAAAGTAGTAGCAAAGTTCCTTCGCAGCCACATATTTACCCAGTTCGGAACTCTATGCGCGTTGATCACATATGGAGGTACTTACTTTTGCAATAAGGTTGTAAGCAGTTCTTGGGAAAATATGGTGTGACCTTGCTTTGCTCGCTTGCATATACTTAGGACTAATGGCAGAAGCGGAGGTGTCAAACAGAGAAATAAAGTCTATCTTGGAGAAAATGGTCAATAGCGCGAAGAAAGACTGGGCGAAAAAGATAGATGATGCGGTCTAGGCCTATAGAACAACATTTAAGACACCCCTGAGGATGTCACCATTCAGCCTCGTGTATGGGAAAGCGTGCCACTTGCCCGTGGAATTTGAACACAAAGCATATTAGGCAACAAATGGAGTTGAATATGGACGATAAAGAATGACAGTGAAACGTATACTACAACTCAATGAATTGGGAATAATTTTGAAATGAGGAGAAGCTGCGAAAATGCTAGGATCTATAAAGAAAAGACAAAAGCGGCATAGCCAAACATATTGTAAGGAAAGAGTTTGGTAGTCGACAAATCCTCTTATTTAACTCAGACTTGGCGCTCTTCCTAGGGAAATTAAAGTCGAGGTAGTCGGGACCATTTACGGTGACTTAAGTTTTTCGTATGGAGGAGTGGAGGTCATGCACCATAGAGGGAAATTTTAAACTGACCTGTGATAGTTGTCGTGGGAATGCGGGTCTCGGGACATTGAGATTGAGGGAAGTCGAGCTAGACATTAAGGTGCTACTTGGGAGGCAAGTTTAAACAAGAAGTTCCATTTCCTTTCCTTTTGTTAGTTACTTTTGGGTTTAGTTTTTTTTTTTTTTGAATAAATTTTCTTGCTTGATCTTGTGTTTCTTAATTTGTTTTTCGAGTTTTTTTGGAGTTCAAAGTTGGCTATGGAGATGGAGAATCTTGAAAAGTGGAATTTTATAGTCCATATATTCTTCCTATTTTCAAGCATCTCCTCTCATTTGGAACTAAATTCCAATCCCCCTTAACACCTTTGCCTCCAAAGCAAGCCATATTCATTGGAGCAACTTTCGGAGACTTGATCAACCTCAGGAGAGTACTCAGGATCAATTCTTGTTTTTGTTTAACATTGAGACAATGTTACGTTTTAAGTTTGGGAGTGATTTACTTAATGTTCATTAGGATAATATTCCTCAAAAATTCAACTTTTGTATCTCCTTACCTATTTTAGTTCTTTCTCTTTAGTTGTTTGGTTGTTATTTGCATGTGTTTTTCTTTCTTTCTTTTCTTTGTTTCATGTCTCATATGAGTGAGTTTGATGCTTTTTTGGCCAGTAAAAGGTCATTTTGAACACAACTATTAAAAAAGGCTAAGAGTAAAAAGGAATTGTACCCTTAGGTTTCTAAATGATTTGGAATTGTGTGCTTGGTTGGTTGGGGTGAATTAGTTAGTCACCCTCTTTATGTTTCAAGAAACCATTTCCCAAGGATGGAACACCATATCCAGGGTATACCTAGGCCTCGAACCTATTTGCTTATGTTCTACAAGCCTTGGGTGCTTCTAAACACCTAAGTGATAGAACACCTTTGGAAAAAAGGATTGCCATCGAGCCCTAAATAAAAATGAGAAAAAAAAGGTCAAAAAGACATGTGTGAATAAAATAAGTGGGATCGTCCAATTGGAATCCCGAGCATAGTCCGAGGAGCCTTTCAAAGCTTAATGCCGAGGCGATTGGTCGGGAGCCAATTGGTCGGGAGCCACTGACTCCACTACTCGCTACATGGGACAGAGGATGGATCCTTCCCATAGTATAGGGCCTTTAGGTGTTGTTGAATGTTCAAGGTGAAGTTCGAGGGGAACTAAATTCCCGATGCCCTTAATCAACTGGTGGGGAGTCACCAGAAAATCCCCGCTACAGGGACACTCAGCTAAAACTTATAGGCACTAGTTTCCTTTCATGATTAGGTAGTTTAGCGTGAATAAAAAGGGTGGGTTCTTATCCTTCCATAGTTAAACTCTTCCAAATAGGTAAGTTGAATTTAAGTTTGGGGGTATTGGAACTTGGTTATATGTTAGAGATCATGAATCAACTACACATAGATTTCTTAAGAAAGGTCATTGAGAACTTAGTGGGTTGAGTTGCCAATCCTTGCTTAGCTAAGTTCCTTAGAAAATTTAACAACCTTAAGGACTTCCAATTTTAGGAAAAAAAAAAAAGAAAAAAGAAAAGATGCTAGATTTGCAAGTATGGTTCATTTTGATCCTTCGTTTTGGCATCATGTGTATCACATTCATGTCATAAGTGCTTTGGTGTGTTTTCACGTTTGTGTTGTTTTGAGCGCATTTTACTATGTTTGTTGGAAATTTCATATTTGTAATAAATTAGTTATCACTTTATATATATGTGGTTTCTTATGCATTATAGGTGATAAGGCGGCGGTCTTGTCGTCGTAATAGTGTCACAACAATACTTTCGAGGCAAGTAGCGAGAAAGAATGTCGCGACGTTCGATAGCTATGTCATTCTGGTTTGAAGAGCATGCGAAGGAATTGTAAAAATGTTGCGACATAATCTCGGTATGTCGACATAAACTTAAGGCAACCATGAGAACAATGTCGCTGACAAATAAATCTCTGTACGCAACAACAGGAAATGGACTACTCAAAATGTGAAGAAAGAAATGTTTGCAACATTCCACGGCAATGTCCTGACATAAATTAGCAAAAAATGAAAAATTTATAGTGACACTTCAAACCTATGTTGCGACAAAGAGTAAGAAGACTACCCAGAAGAACAATGAAGAAATGTCGTGACATTTCACAGCTATGTCGCGACATAAATTATGAAGAAGGTAGTAGAATCAGGTGTGACACTTCAAAACTATGCCGCAACACAAAACTGGACTGAAGGCAGCGAACATTGTCATAACACTTGAAATCTATTTCCCAACAAAAAATTGGAAGGACTGTTGAAGAACATTGAAAAATATGTCGCGACATACTTTTGTATTGTCGTGACGAGTGAGGCGATGAAAGAAAGTATGTTGCAACATAGTTTCAGACATTAACGAAGAAGCTCTGGCTATTTGAATTATGTCACGACATAGAACATGTTTGTCACGACATAACAAAGGGGTAAACTACTGGAAAAATGTCGCAACACAAGCAATGCAGTGCAACACAAAGAATTTATGTCGCGACATTTCAAACCTATGTTGTGACATTTACAAGGAAGAAGCCAACTAAATTATGTCGCGAAATTAAGGGTATGTCACGATAAAAAGAACTCAAAGAAGATGTCAGGTTGCTATATTGTGAAGCCACGATAATGGTTGAAAGACATAAGAGTAGCATCTATGTCAGAGCATTCCAAAACAATGTCGTGACGAAGATGCTGGAAAACTAAATCGGCCGTTATTTACAACATTGCCATAGCGAGTAGAAGCGATGAAGGTCTTTGTATGTCGCGTGAACAACTATTAGGCCTTTGGCTATAGAAACCCACAAAATCACCTTGAATTCGAATGACGTGAATGAGTGCATAAATAGAGATATTTAAGGCTGAGTAAATGAATGTTTTAAAGTTCAAAACAAAGTTTGCGTGAATTTTGGTGTCAAATTTTAAATTAATAAAAACTCTTTTACGATCCCATGTGTATACATCTTAATCAACAAACAATAAAGTAGATTACCTCCAATCAAATTAAGGAGAATTTTCTTGCCAGTAGGGTTGACAACTTCAGATCCTTTTTTCCTCCATGTTTTCCACGATCTTCCAAGTCGTTCCCTCTTCCTCTGAGGGTGCGTGTGTCTGGTCTCAAGGTTTGTTTTAGAACTCTTGATATTCTCGGCTTACATGAGATCGAGAGAGGGTTAGATGGAGAAGCGAAAAGTGAAACTCTTTCTCTCTTTTTTTCTCTAATTTTTTTTATCACCCTTTAACGCCTAGGGTTTTGCCTCTATTTATAATATGCCTTGAATTGATCTCGACCATTGGATCAAGAGTGGCATATTTAAATATTAATTAAAAATTAATTGAGTGAGTGATCTGTTCTCAAATTAACCATTTCATCCATATAGTGATCTTATTAATTAATTAATGCTATTAATTTCTCCAAATTGGTGTTTCATCCATATAGTAATTACTATTAATTAATTAATTACTACATAATTGCTATGAAACAATTTCTTTTACAACTATGCCCTCGAGGATTTCTTGAATTAATTTAATCATGTCTGAGTGTTTTACGAGGCGGCAGGGACTATGGACTGTAATTCCAAGCTCGATAAATTTGATAATTAATTAAACTCTTCCAATTAATCCTAATTTGTGGATTCGAGTATTATTCATTAAAAATCTAAAATTGAACTCTTGTAATTATAGAATAATTTACATAGTGATATTTCAACTGATCCATTCATATGATCATTGCATGCGGTGATCCCTCACAAAATTGGTCGTCATTGAAATTTAGGTGAAATTACCGTTTAGTGATATCTTTATCCTTAAGTTCCATTAATTCACTAGTGAGCAGTTAATTTATAGACCTATTATAAATTAGAAGCTCAAACTATCTACGATTAAATTAACACTTAAAGGGAATTGTCATTCCCTCGAAGGGTTTGGATTCCATATACGTAAGGACATGTTCTTTGACCACCTATCTCAATAGACCTCCCGAAGACATAAGTATTGGAGTCACGTCTTAGGATAGACGTAACTTTATGAATCAAAGGCCTGTTGAAATCTCCCTGAGTCCATGGCTACTGAGTTAAGATCCAATACGCATATGATCCTCTGATGACACGGTTTAAACTCTTAATTTAATAGCGATATATTGTTAGAGTTTAATCCATGTCTGGTCTGTCCTATGTAATCAGTTACATAAAGCAACTCCATTTTAATGTCCTTTACATCGATGTCGAATCAAATTCTTTGCATTCTTAATGTTCGATGGACCGTACTAGTAGTATTATATGTCAGATCCCTACTTTGATTTACTACGAGGACCGATTTAGTTTATTATCTATAATCTTGATCATCTCATATATAGCTGACATACTAGATTATGGTTACATTAATAAATTTGGGATTTTCTAATATTTACTAAATTATCTGACACGTGTATAAAGAATCAAAATATATAAAATTGTTTTGATGAAGCGGTACAAAATTACATTCTTTTAGGGCACCATGCTTGATAATCTCCAGCACTTACTAAGCGGTCGGATATGTCTCTGACTGATACTCTCAGTGACAGTGAACACCCTTTCGAGGGTAAAGTCTTGGTAAGCGGATCCACAAGGTTACGTTAGGCGCTATATTCATAACGACTGCGTCCTCTATGTAAAGATCTCTCATATTAGATGATACTTCCTTTCTATATGCTTCCCTCTCTTTGTGACTCCTTGGTTCTTTGGAGGTTTACCTTTGCTTCCTTGTTGTCACGGTATAAAACAAGTGGTTTTTCCATGTTTGGAACTACTTCCAGATTAGTGTAGAACTTTTTGAGCCAAAACGATTCTTTAGCAGCTTCACAAGCCGCTATGTATTCGGCTTCCATGGTTGAATCCACAATACTAGATTGTTTTATACTTCTCCAGACTATGGCTCCACCACCAAGAGTGAATATTGACCCCAGTGTGGAGCTTTCGACTATCTTTGTGCGATTGAAAATCATAATCGGTATATCGATAGGGTTGGTCTCCACACGAGTACCTGACATCTAATCTCTCGTTCTCTAGATACTTTAGCATATGCTTCTTTGCTATCTAGTGACCCATTCCGGGATTGGACAAGGTAGCATTGACTATCCACACTCGTAACAAATATGGGGCCTGCATTACCGACATGGCATACATGGTTTGCCTACGGTGAGGCATGGGAGTCCGTCTCATATCTTCCTCTTGAGTGTCTTGGGACACTCCTTGAAGGATAATTCCATGTCAGTCGTATCAAGCACTCACGGAGATCTTGCATCGAAAATCGAGCTAGCACCTTATCAATATAAGATGCTTGAGACAATGCCAAAAGCTTGTTCTTACGATCTCTTATAATTTGGATCCTAAGAATATAGCTTGCTTCTCCCAAATCTTTCATTTGAAATTGCTCAGCTAGCCATTTCTTTACATTCGATAATGTTTCTACATCATTCCCATGATAACAAAGAGTTTTGTTTAAGAACTCTTGATAATCCCAACACATGAGATCAAGAGGGTTAGATGGAGGCAAAAAGTGAAACTCTTTCTCTTTTTTTTTCTCTAATTTTTTATCACCCTCTGCTTTCTCAATTTTTTATCACCCTTTGGCGCTGAGGTTTGCCTCACATTTATAATATGCCTTGAATTGATCTCGACCATTGGATCAGTGGCATGTTTAAATATTGGAGTAAAATTAATTCAAATTAAAGTGATCTTTATTTCTCGAGTGCTTGGAGTTCATCCATATAGTAATTACTTATTAGTGTAATTAATTCAGCAATTAATTAATTAACATTTAATTATCGATAATTACTATATAGTTTGCTATGAAACAATTTACATTACCTTCTATGCCCTCCGGGATTTCTTTGTTAATTTAATCATGTACGGAGTGTTTTACAAAAGGCGACGAGGACCTATGGACACTACAGAATTCAAGCTCCAATAAATTTGATAATTAATTAAACTCTTTAATCAAATTAATCTAATTTTAATGGATTCTATTCACTTCAAAAATGCGAAGCAGAACTCTTGTAATTCTGAGAATAATTTACATAGTGATACTCAAGCAGTCCATTGATATGATCGTACATACTGATTCAATCCTCGAGTGATTATACATTAAGGTAGTGAAATTACCCGTTTACCCTCTAGTGATAATCTTTATCCTTAAGTTCCATTAATTCATTAGTGAGCAGTTAATTTATAAACCTATTATAAATTGAAGTGTGATTCATTGTTCGGTTCGAAATTAACACTTAAGGGAACGATTATCGAGCTTCCTAAATAAGGGTTTGGATTCCATATACGTAGGACATGTTCCCAGCCACACATCTCATTGGGCCTCAGACATAAGTATTAGGTACGGCCTTTAGGACAAGCGCAGCTTTATGAATCCCAGGCCTTGTGGGAAATGAATGAGGAGTCCATGGCTACCAATTAAGATCGATACGCATATGATCATCTAGTGACACGATTTAAACTCTTAATTATGCAGTATATTATTGAGTTTAATCCATGTCAGATCTGCATCTGTGTAATCGGATTACATATAGCACCTCCACTTTAATGCCCTTTACATCGATAATCGGTCAGATTATTGCATTCTTAATGGTCGATGGACGGACTAGTAGTATTATAGTCGAATCCACTGCTTTGATTTATACGAATAGTGTAGTTTATTATATATAATCTTGATCATCTCATATATAATTGTATATACTAAGATTATAGTTACATTAATATAAACTTGGGATTTTCACTGCTTATATTTAACAAATTATACGACACATGTATAAGGAATCAAATATAGAAAATTGTTTCATGAAACGGTACAAATTACATGCTTTTAGGGCACCATGTGACCGGTAAAGAGAGCGGTTGGGGGAGATGCAACATTGAAGGTTTTGAAGGCGGGTGTGGCCCGATAGGGAAAAGATTGGAGGGCGTGGATCGAAGACATTCTTTGTGCTAGTTTTGTATTTCTTTTCTCAAAATATTTGATGATTTCAGACCTAATGGCTGTGAACCTCATTATATTCTAGATCTATTTCTAGGGTTTTGTCGTAACCTTGCTACATTCATATGGATTAATCATTACTTTTGTTTCTATTCAGTATATTAATGGATCTGGTCGACTTGCTCTATTACTATGATTGTTACATGGGTTGTTGTGACATTGGCATGATATTGCTAGGAGTCTGAGATCGAGGGATGATGACCCTTTAGGACATGAATAGAGCAATACTTGGTCAACCAATGAATAGAGATATCTTGGTTCCAAGTATGGCATTTAGGGTTTAAACATTTAAGTGTTTCGGAGTCCAGGGTTGAGGCAGAGATGCATTACACCATATTGGCGAGATAGGCGGATATACTTCTTGAGAGGATATCTCGTAGGCTTGATCAACTCGCCAGTGTAATCTATTAATATACTGAATGAATAATTCATCTAGGTTATAATCCATTGAGGGTGGGTGGGAAGGCGAACCCTAGTTTTGGTAATTGATTTAACAAAGCAAACTTAGGATTGGTTTTTACATATGTTGGTCGAATTCACTACAAATTTAGATCCGGATAATATTTAAGCGTAAGTCGATTACTCAAGCACTTCTCCTTGTGCGGGACGACACTTGTGAGCCATACTATGTGAAATAGAAACGTGTATACTTGCCTTGTACGAACATGTTTTTACGAGTCACTTATCGGGATCCGTCGTCCAACGGTAGAACATCGCAAATCTTACGATCACGTTCTCTTTCAACTTCTTGAATTTTGTCCCATATTTCAATTTGCCTAGCTTCAGCAATTGATCGATTTCGTCTCTATGGAATGAGACCCACTTTCCACTCACATAACATTGAGTCTTCTTCCTACCCACCATGTTAGAGTAGAACTCTCTAACCGGTCTGACACGCCGGTGGAATGTGTTGGGTTCACAGTAGGCGTCGAGCATACATACGAGTGGAAAAATTAAAATTTTCACCTTTTACTAACCCGACGGATCCATGTGATTCAATCGGATGATTCGAGGGTTGAAGAATACCTTATTCTGCAGCTAGAAGATCCTTGTTCGGAGCGTCGTGTTGTAAACCCTCCTTGTCGGCCCGAAATATAGCCAGAGATCGCTCCTTTCTGACTATTCATGAACAAGCCTTCTTCGGAAGGCGGGAAAGTGAGTGTGCTAGTAGGAGTTGAGACTCCACGAAAACCCTTAGCCCACAATCTTTTAATTGTGATAAAACAAATGAATCCAATCGCATAGGGATCCCATGGGTTTAAATACCAATTTTAGGCCCCGAGGGTTCGGACCTCGACCCATTCTGTGTGCCTAGGAAGAAGATGGGACCCCCAGGGTTTAACTGTCCGGATTTTATTAGAGTATGTCAAATTTGGAGCACTTGGGCTTGTTTTGATCATATCTCCCTCATCCGAAGTAGAAATCATGCACCGTTTCTTTTGTTGGATTCCATACTCATTGAAAAATTATTTGAAAATTTTTGAGAATTTTTATCCAAGCCGGATCGGCCAGATTTGGGAGCCAAACTAAACCAGTTTATTGATTGATTGAGTTCATTAACACCAAGCGGATTTAAAATTGGAATACTGAGACATTTTGAGTGTATCTCTCATTGAGATAAATTCGTATCATTTCTTCTTGGATTGCCCTTCTTGAGACGATATCAAACCTCAGAGCCACCTCAGTAAATCTGGCAGATTGGGAAGCTGGTTTAGCAGGATCATTTTAATCTTATAGACAACGATTTTGGTGATTTTGGAGCCCAAATCCCACGTGGTTTAGGCCCATAAGCTTCATATCAGTCCTAGGCACCGATTTGGGCGGTTTTGGAGCCATTTGTGGGTTACTTGCAGCCCACGGGTCATTTAGTTTTGGTGGTTAAAGAAAGGATAAATGTGGCCGGCACAGTGATGAATAAGAGGAGTGTTTATAGAGTTGGGAGGTCAGGCGGATTGGGAGTTCAGGGACTAAGGTGTGTGCAATATGGAGTAAGCTCGGATGTTTATGAGAAGGAAAAAAGGAAGCAAAAATGTGAAAAATGAGGGGAGAAAGGATAGGAAATAAAAGAAAGGGAGGGAGAGAGAAAAAAAAAAAAAAAGGAGGAGGATTCTCCGGTCTGGATTAAGTGCTCTCATTTTGAAGGAGATTTCCTAAAGTTTTGAGAGTGGATACCAAGTTTAGAGAGGTAGAAGAAGGAAGACAAAGGGAGTAATTTGTGAATTTCACGGGTATGAGCGTTGTGTGCTTCTCACAATTTCTTTAGCTTGTCTTTGCCTTTGATGTTTTGCGGCCTAGTGTTAGAGCGATAGGCATCGTTTATGTACGATTCTCGATCATTCGAGTTGAAATTGTACTCCATTTGTTTTGGATTCACGACTCTTTGAAAGGTCGACAAGTGCGAAGCTGCTCTTAGCAGGTTGAACTTAGTTGGGAATCGAATTAGCGATTTATTAAGTTATATTTTTGAATAGCCGAGTTAAGTGCAGAGGCATTGTTGAATCAGTTCCTAGTCATTAGTCGAGTGTATCTGTTTATTTTTTGAATTCTTGACTCTGTTGGGAGGATTCTCAAAATTTTTGACAACTTCTTTGAGCAGGTGAAATCGAGGATCAAGCGAGTTCGATAAGTTATGTTTTCCGGAACAGTAGTTAGGGTACTAGGCATCATTTGTGTCAGTTCTCAGTCATTCGGAGTCAGAATTGTACTCTATTTATTTTTTTGGATTTGTGACTCTTTGAGAAAGATTCTAACAAATTTTGAGAAGCACTCTCAATCTCCCGAACCGGAGTTGGAAAGCTGGATCATCAGGTCATTAAGTTCTGTTTTTCGAAACAGCAGTTAGAGTACTAGGCATTGTTTGGATCGGTTCCTAGTCATTCAGAGTCGGAATTGTACTCTGTTTTTTTCTTGAATTAATGACTCTATAAAGGTAGGTCTGGAAAATTTTGAAGCGCTCTCAATCGAATTTGGACCCGATTTGGAAACGAATCGATCGGTTCATTAAGTTATGTTTTCTGGAACAATAGTCAGGGCACTCGACATCGTTTGTGTCGATTCTCACTCGTTCCATCGAGCGTACCAGCACACATTTTTAGGATTTCTTACTTTGTGAGGAAAGTTTTGACAAATTTTGAAGCTTGCTTTCCAATCGGTACGAACCGAGTTGGGAAAGCAGGATCGCCGGAGTTCGTTAAGTTATGTTTTAAGCAGCGGTTAAGTCTGCAAGGTGTTTGGATCGGTTCCCAGTCATTAGTCGAAATTGGCCTGCTTGTTGTTTTTGGTTTCCTTGCTCTGAAGAATGTTTTGAAAAATTTCAGAATTTTCTGTCGGTTATTTGGTTAGAGAATTGATTAGCAGTTTATCGATTTTGTAAGGTGATGCGATTCCCGGTTTATTTGAGCCCATGACCTTTGTGTCAGCCATTCCTCGAATCGGTGTAGGGCTATGTTTAGGAATCTGTCAGTTTAGTCTAGGTTAATGTGGTTCCATTTTGGATTCGAAAGAATTAGGGTTTATGCGAATTAGGTGGTTAGTTAAGCACTGTGTCCCTAGTGTTTGTCAAGCTTGGAATTCTTTGAGATGAATAGACATGTTTTTATAGATGCACATGTGTTGTAGCATCAATGAGTGGCGAGATGCAATGTATGGTTTCTCACAGCTTCCTTTCCTTTTGATATTTAATTTTGAGAGATTGTTGTATGCCTGAAATGTGGGACTAACCTTCCCTTATAGTGCTTGGTTAAGGACCATAGGTATGTGCTTTAATGTTAGGTAATGAATTTCACATGGATGCTTGGTGTTTGAGTGTCATGCATGCTTGATATGTTTGTTAGCTAGCCTTTGATGTAGCGCATGGCCAAGGACCACAGGTGCGCCATTTGCTCTTTTGGTTGAGTGTTCTTAAGCATGCTAGATACCAATTAGGTGAGTGTGATCCAAGTTGTATGTTTAGACTTGGAGGTTATCTGATATTTGACCCATATGCTCCCACATACCCAATTCTCTAGTAGGGACCGAGTTCTAGGCCTGGAGGGGTGCTTCCTCATATGAGGTACCTTCTCGATAGGTAACCTGATCCCCGAACCCAGAAATCTAGTTTTCGTGGACCGTTTTTTCCTGATTGGAGTCAATGAGGGGTTTTTTATTCTTATTTGATTTTACCCGTAATAAATAAAAATAAAAAGTAAGTGGTGACTCCCAGTAGCGGATTCCTCAGGGACGGAATTTTCAAAAGCTTCGAAAATCAGCACTCACTTTTTTTCTATTAATAGTGAGTCACGCCCAGAGCTGATAGTTGAGCGGGTCCACTATTACATAGTCGAAATGCCCATCGACAGGGTAACCTGAATTTCTCTAATATAATTGGTACCTCAATCAACATTTCAATGAGAATAATCTCTTCCAAGACAAGACCAAGATTATTCTACCAAAATGAGATGAAACCTTCAAATATTAAATTGATATTCCACCAGGTTATCCTTATGCCTCAAGAACACACTTCTGCTGTCACCTAGATAGGAACCTTGAAAACAGAGGTTAGGATAGCACCTTTGATTTATCACAGTAATATTTGGAGTACATTAGTTCTAAGAGTATAAATTTAACATGCCCTTTAGATACTACTCTTTGAGCTTAGGAAAACCCCTTCTGATGTCACTAGAAGGTATCCTTGAAAACAGATCTTGGAATAACTCTTGAGGGTATATTAAATTGATACTTAAACGATACATTTCCTAGCCTGATACCAATTAGATAGAATTCGGTCTTCGGACCCACAACCCAAATTAAAACAATTCAAACATGAGGCAGTGAACTTCGTTAATCCCGCTTCCCGGAGGAGCTTAGCCTTCCATGACTAGATTGCACAATAATGACTAGTTGTTTAAACAAATTCATTGAAAGAACAATCAAGAAAATGAAAAAAAGACATGCAATAATGTTTTGATTTCCTTCATCTTCAAGCGATGTGGAGTTTGGTATTCAAAGATCATATTTCCAATCTCAGCTCAAATCACGCTACTCTAATAAAAAATGAAAATTAAAGAATATAAAAAAATTAAGAAAAGAAAAATATGTACCAAAGCTCTAATGCCCTCTCATTCTCCTTTCTTCAGTATTGTCCTTCTCTTCTTCCCATCTCCCTCTCTTCTCTACGCCTTTTCTCTTTTATTTATAGTCAGAATGATGCTAGAGCGGTGTAGGTTAAATCAGCCCAACGAGATAAATTGTCCATGGCGGTGGTAGAATGTCGTGACAATTGTTACCACCAAATTTGTCTTTAGCTTTTATGGTGGTGTTATTTACGGCAATTTGCGGCTATTCTCCAAATTGTTCATATATGATATTTATCGTGGAAATATTGAATTTGTTACGACATTTCTTTTATGCTTTTGTCTTCTGAATTTATCGCAACAATTTTCTCTTGATTTTCAACTGTTGATCTTTGGAAAATTTGTCACAACAAAAGTTTGGATGTCGTGACAATGTCTTAGACTCATCAAAAACATTAGCTTACACGCTGACGCGGATTCCATCGCATCATGGGATGAGTTAGTTAGTAAGTTTCTAACTTGGTTCTTCCGCCCGACGAAACGAGCAAGTTAAGGTAGACATACAAAATTTTTTACTTGACTAGATAGTGAGTCCTGCTATGAAGCTTAGGAGAGATCTGAATACAATTAGGAAATTCACAATCATAATCTACACAAATGGATCTGAGAGTGTACCATTTTATAATGGGATAAGTGTACCTATAAGAACTTTGATTGATGCTTCTATGGGAGGAATACTATTAAGCGAAATGAGGTAGAAGTGTACCAGATTCTAGAGAATATAGCGCTGAACAATTGTCAGTGGCCAATTGAGAGAGTAGTACCAAAGAAATTGGTTGGGGTGCATGATCTAGATGTAGTTACAAACTTGGTAGCCTAAATTTCTTCACTCTCTAAGTAGTTGCTCAATTACATAATTCTCAAGGATCAGCACATATGGTCCAAGCTAATCCTCTGTTATGTGAGAGTTGCCATGGACCCCACCTTACTACAGAATTTCAGATGATGAATACCATAGGGGAATTAACAATTGAGCAAGCGTAATACTTAGTCAAATTCCCTCCTAATTAGAACTTCAACCCTCATACTCAAAATTACAATATAGGATAGAGGAGTCCCTAACTTCTCATGGAAGAACTCTAGTACTAGAAATTCTATGGAGAAAATGAAACCCTATCCACCACCTCAGGAGAAGAAGTCCAGCTTAGAAGAGAAAATAAAGCAATTAGCGGATATGCAAATAGAGATGCGGAAATCTCAACACCAGTTCGAAAGTGAGATGAACTTTCTTAATAATCAAGCGGCTCAACTTAGGAATTTGGAGGCCACAAATGGGTCGAATGGCTTCATTACTCAATGTGAGGCAACACGTGATCCTCTGAGTACCTCGAAAGTCAGCCCGAGGAGATAGGGTATGGGAACACTCTGAGCGATCACCTTGAGAAGTGGAAAGAAGCTTGAGGGACTAAGAAAAGCTAAGAAAGAGAGAGGACATTGAGGCAAGGAAGTAAATCCTCGGCATGCGATAACAAAAAAGCCATACGAAAGAGAGGAAAGAATTGAAGTCTAAGGCATCTTAGTATAACCCAACTCCCTAGATCAGCATAAGTACCTTTTCCTCCTTGTGCGGAGGCTACAAAGGAAAAAGCCCTCTAAAATGAGGAAAGAAAGATGGAGGATAATAAGGGGATAAATGGAAGTATTATGTCAATGCGCTACTCCATGCATCCGTGCCCATATAAGTTAAAGAAGAGATTAGGATTGGAGAAGCAACTTGCCAAGTTTATTGATATCTTTAGAAACTTCACATAAATATACCCTTCATGGATACACTTGAGAACATGCCCAGATTACGTCTGGTTATGAAAAAGATCTTGGCAAATAAGAAGAAGTTTGGTGACCATGAGACTATTTCTCTTATCGAGGAATGCAGTGCAATCCTTCGAAAGAAACTCCTACCAAAACTTCAAGATCCGGGTAGGTTTTCTATACCATTCTTGATCGGAAACTCGTTATTAGGTAAAGCTCTTTATGGCTTGGGGGCAAGTATCAATTTGATGCCACTCTCAATGTTTAAAAAGCTAAATTTAGGGGAAGCAATACCGACTACAATCATGTTCACAAATTGTTGGCCGATCGATATGAACATCCATGAGGCATAATTGAAAATGTCTTGAAGTAAAATTTGATAAGTTCCTCTTCTAGCATACTTTGTCATCTTAGACATGGAAGAAGATGATAAGGTCCCGTCATACTTGGTAAACCTTTCATAGCTAGGGAAAAGCTCAAATTAATGTTCAGAGGGTGAGCCAAATTGAGAGTTAAAGGAGATTGAGTCGCGTTCCATGTATTGGTATGAAGCATCCAGAATGACGACCTGAATGACGACATCATTGAGCCTATTCCGCGAAACATGCATGGCGACTTGGTAAATTGCAAGGATATGATCAATGCAATAAAGAAGGAAAAAGATAAAGACATAAGGGAGTTGATGGTGTGGGAGATAGTATATTCAATCCACCGTAAGCAGTACATCGAAGCATTAAGCAGATTCTAAATCATTTCCTATATTCGGACACCCGTCATTGAGATGTAGCTTTGTCGAGCTAGTGACATTAAACTTAATGCTACTTAGGAGGTAACCTAAGCCTTTTGAAGTTTTGCTTTCCTAAATTCAGTTTTAGTTGTTTTATTAGTACTTTGGTTATGCTTTTCGAAAATTGAGTCTTCTAGGAGTTCTTAGATTATAATTTAATTGGTTTGTTTTTTTTCGTGTTTTCATGCTCTGAGGGTGATGCGGCTTGATGGAGGGTGGCTTGAAATCAATTGCGGGCCGAAAAATGTGGCACATCATGTTGAGGGAGTTTTCTACAAATTAGAAAAACTTTTCCAAAATGTTTCCCCAACGCCGCGAGGATCTCATCGTCACGACGTTGGTTTCAAACCCTGAATTCAAGCCCTCTGGAACGTCACAACGTTGGATTTCAATGTCATGATGTTAGCTAAAAAGAAAAAAAAATAGCCCTTTGGAACGTCTCGAAGTTGGATTTCAACGTCGCAACGTTCGATATTCACCCCTCTGTAACGTCACAACATTACATTTTAATGTCGCGGCGTTCTTGAAACACTATCACTCTGCAGAGCGTCGCATGGCGTTTAACCGAACATCCTGGCGTTTCCCTTTATTTTTAAGTCGATACGGGCATATTTTACGGCGTCTTCATCGAAACCCTAATTCTCTCTCAAACGCTCTTGTATATTCCTCCATAGTCGATCTCTCATAAGCTTTTCAAGTGGTTTCCAAGTTCCTTAGAGAGCTAAAGAACAACTTTCGGTCGTAAATTTCTAGTCCTCCTCCATTCATCACGGTTCCTTCAAGCTCTATGAAGATTTTCGAGTTAGGAGTATTTGTAGGCATAAAAATTCAAGTTTGTTACTTCTCCAGCTTTGTTTTGCATTGGGGAGTGGAAATTGTGGGTGTATTGAAGCTCTAGAGGCTTATCTTTGTTTGGAGAACTTTGTTCAAAGAATCACCCACCAACTGTTTGATACATGGTTTGAGTGACAATTTGAGAGTTGGATTTCTATAAAGGAGTCTTGTGATCACCTTAGAGGATTAAGTGACTAAAGTGTGTGGATTTGAAATGTTTAGAACCCCACGTCCCTCAGCCACTAGCAGGACTAGGTGCTTCCACGTGTCTTCAAAGAGGCAAAAGTGAGCTTAAGGAAGAGGCGCCAAATGGAGGCTTGGTGGAAGATTATGATCATAAAAAATTTGTGAATTTGGGAGCCTCCTAAAAGTTCGCACTCATATTGAAGAATCGTTTATTTATTAAAGAAAAGGGATTCCATCACCTCAAAGATTTCTTTAGAAAAACCGTAGCGAAAAAGAGGGTGGGAGCTCTTTCACAATCCCAAATTTTGATTTGCCTGATGGTTATTACATGAATTCTACTCCAACTTAACTTCCCACGAGGTGAAACAAGTAAGAGTGAGGGGGGTGTTGGTAGATTTCAGCACGAGATCTATCAACAAGTTTTATAACTTGGAATCGGTAAATGATATGAAATTAATACGATAGACGAAGACCGCTACCTCGGAGTGCTTTGAATGCTACTTGATGGTCGAGAGTGAGTGGAAAGCGGCTTGATAAGGGCATGCGATGCATTCAAGGCCAAGTATTTGGCCTACATCCCTAAAGTGTGGCATCACTTCATCACTTCCCCCCTCGTTCAACTACCAATGTCTGCAAAGTGACTACCAACAGCCTTGTTGAACTATGTTATTATTGAATATACGCGTAGATTTTGTATAGACGTGTCCAGTTTATTTTTGTTATTTTCTCTGAGAGCTGACAATTAGTCTTTGCTTGAGAAATTTGTCATTGTTTTGGAATTGAAATTTTCTTATTTAGTTTTCTATTTTAAAACAAATAAAATGCAGTTAATTGAATTAAATCGTTGTAAAGTGCATAAAATTAGTATAAGTAATAAAATTGGACCTTTAGTCAGAATATCGTGCCCATAAAGGTCGATAAGAGAATCTATAGATCAACTACCTCTACATATCAAAGTCATCACTATTTGAACCTCTAAGTTTCTAATGATTGTAAATTAAACTAAAACTGAAATAACAAAATCTAAAATTAACATAAGAAAAACCAATAAAAATATACTGAAACAACATAATTGCTAAGATGTAATCCAAACATTAGGAATGGGATCAGTGTTCGTCTGTCTCTGCATCTCATAGAGTTCGTTAAAAAACGAGGTTTTTTTGTTATGGGTTTGGTCCCAAGTTGTTCGAAGCAGGTAATAGCCTTGGATTCCTCTGACTGTATACATTTCACTCTCGGTTGCCACATTCCTATCTACAAATAATAGGTCTAAGAGCTACTTGTAAGACATGACCCTCTTTAAGATCGATTGTTTTCACTTTTCGAGTACTTCACAAATATTTCTTAGAGCGATACCTTGCCCCATAGGCAGGACAACAGGCCTCGTGAGTAATCCCGTACCATAATGCGCAGAAGTTGAGACGAGATTCTCCTTTCCTTGATTAGAATCTTAGCTAACATGGAATCAAATTGTTACTGTGAGGCTGAGATAACACCTCACAAACATTAAGCAGATAACTTTCGATGCAGTGGTCCTTATGCCTAAGTGAACACACTTATCTTGTAACACCCTAAAAATAACCTAGTAGTTTATAACACGTTTAGGGTATAAAATAAGTTAAATTGTTTTTTGGAATTTATATTGTTAAAGAACAAAAAAAATGATAAGTGGAAATTATAAAGAATTAAGGTTAAATTGATAAAATATCAAATTGAGGACCCCGAGGTCATAAATGAGAAGTATATGTGCCAAAATGGAAGAAGGGTAATAAGTTGAATAGAAAATTAAAGAGAAAAGAAGGATTAATATGAAAAAAATGAGAAATGAGGAGGTAATGTGCTAGCGAACAAGGGCTTTAGTGAAGGTTTTTTTAAAAGTTAAGACCAAGAATTGGTCTTTGAATAGCATTTCTCATTTGGGCATATATTCATTGAGAACTGGGGCACGATTGAGAGAGTGAAGAGGAGACCAAGAAGTTGGCTGTGCTCTCAAGTTTGGGCCAAACAAGAGAAAGGAAGAAGAATGAAGTGAAAGAAAGAGATTAAAGGTCTGAAACTAACCTAACCCCTTTGATGTTGTGTTTGTGTTTGATGAAAACCCCAAATTGGAATAGAAGTGTTTTAAATGGTTGTAGATCAGTTTTGGGGTTTTTTTTGGGTTAAGTTTCAAAGTGATTTTGGGTTAGGATTGGTTTTGAGGAACTTTTGTAAGGAAATGTTAGGGTTTTAGGGAAGATGCTGTCAAAATTTTTCAAAACCCATATATTTTGTTTTGGCCATCACTCATCCAAATTAAGTGATTCAAATTTCTATATAAAATACGAACTTGGAGAACTCAATCATTTAGAAATAAGTGTTTAAAAATTTGGTTGGTGGACAGAGTCATCAAGTGAGGCTGCGTTTTGATGAGTACGTTTGGAGTTTGGTACAATTTTGGTGTTTTGGAACAGTTTTGGTATTTAGGCCATAAGTTGAGTTTCACTAATCCAAATTGAGTGTTCAAATTCCTAGGTAAACTATACTTCTAGTAAAACAAATCTCCTTGAAATAAGTGTATTCAAATTGGACTGCTAGACTAGAAATTCGTCGAAGTGAGGCTCTGCTTTTTAGACAAAGTCAGTTCGATTTAGATGCAGTTTGATGTTTGGAATAGTTTTTGTATTTAAGTCATAAGTTGAGTTTCACTCATCCAAATTGAGTGATTTAAATTTATGGGTAAACTAGAATTCTAGGAGAACAAATATACTTGAAATAAGTGTATTCAAATTTATACATTTGGACCAGAAATTCGTGAGAAGTGAAGCTCTAATTTTAGGCAAATTAAGTTATGTTTTTGAAAGTAGAGTAGTCCCGGTTGTTTTGAACATATCTTGAGTTTTAGTGCTCCGAATTGGATGATTTCAATTTCTAAATAAAATATATTTATAGGGGAACAATAGACTTGAAGGAAGTTGGGTAAAATGTGGCTCATTTGTTCCTTGAAAATTTTCAAGAAGTTGGTGAAAACTGACCTAGCTAGAAACCTAAATAAACCCAGCTAATATTGTTCTCTAATTGTGATGGATTAGGGTTGGTGGCGAAGCTGACCGAAGCGAGTTAGAGGATAGGAATGGAGTGACGACAACCTTTTTGGTTTGATTACTCGTACCTCTCTTCTTATTTCAAGTTTTGTGATCGTTAGTTGAAATTATTTTTCAAGAAAATTGCATGTGATTTGTTTTAAAGCAATTTGGAAAAAATTGATTCAAATGCATTACCATAAAAAATTACATGAGCATCAAAATGTATTATTTGGGTATAAATGTATATCTGATATTGTAAATTACTATAGGCGAGTTTTAGCCTTAATAGAATGTTATACATCATATTGAGTTAAGTATAGATTGGTATACTGCAATAAGGGTCAAACTAGCTGATGCTTGTGAACAAAATGAAATATAGTGGCATGCGGAATCCACTTAGCCCTATAGCGGGACAGTGTCGTAGTGTACACACAATGATTTTGAGTGGCAGTCGGCGGCCCGGCGGAGCTGTATTGTGTTATAAAATGTTTTTCACCGTCTGGCTTAGGTGGGGCCAGGTACGATGATTGTTATCTAGGCAAGAAAAGAAATAGTTAAATTCATTTAAGGAGCAAAATTATAAACCAAATGTGTGAAATGTAGCATACTGAAAAATACCACAACAGTTTAATAACACTTGGGTATAAAATAAATTAAATTGTATTTTCGGTGTTCCCAAATTGATAAAAAAATTGGTCGAAATAAGGGTAAATTATAGAATTTACCATTCGGAACCAAGGTCATAAATAAAAAGTCCATATGCCAAAGTGGAATAATTGGATTAAGGTGAGGTGTAAATGAAAGAAATGAAGGACGAATAGCAAAAATGGGAAAAAAAACATAATTAAAAGTGAGAAGGCCGAACAAGGCCTTGTCTTGTAAAGAAAAGGCGAAATTGATCTTGTAAATGAGGAGGTTTCTCATTTGCCCAAGGGAGAAAGAGAGACACGGGTAGAGAGGAGAAGGAAAAGGCAATTCCTTGGTGTTTTCTCTCCATCTTATAGAGATCAAGCTTGGTTCAAGAAGAAGAAATAAGAGGCTTGTAAGAGATTAAGGTATGGAAACGTAACTAAAACCCTTCTTTTCTTGTGTTTGGGTTTTGAGAAAAACCCTAGCTTTGTGTAAAGTATTCTTGGATGGTTTTAGTTAAGTTTGAGGTTGTTTTGCATTGTTTTGATTGGTTTGGATTGGTTTTGAGGAATTTTTGTATAAATGAAATGATGAAGTTTCAAAGGAGTTCTTTGTGAAATTTTCAAAACCTGTTTTTGTTTTAGCTATACGTTAAGTTATAATCATTCCAATTGAGTGATTTCAGTTGGTAAAGAACCCACCCAGAGCTAGAGCTACAAATTTATAGAAGGGACTAGGAAAATTGTCGACTCTAAGGCTCCCGAATATGGGCTTAAGGTGAGTTTGGATGTAGTTGATGGGTATCTTTATGTTTGGAGTGTAGTTGTAGTATTTTGGCCGTAAGTTGAGTTTCACTCATCCAAATTGAGTGATTCAAATTATGGGTAAATATAATTCTAGAATAATGTACTTGAAGGGTGTGTATGCAGTTGTAACCTGAAAGTGCCAAATCCATCGAGTGGAGCTATGTGTAAGAACAATTTGATTATGTTTTGCAAATTAGAGTAGTCTAGATGTAAAATGCAATAACTTGAGTTTTGGTAATCCAAATTGGATGATTCAAATTGGAGAGGAAACCTTAGAACCATAGCTGAAAATTAGTAGAAGTAACAATTACCAATTTATGGATTTAAGACCCCTAAAAGTGAGAATAACAGTGGGTAACCAAGTGATATGGGCATACCGACCAGTTTGGCATTAAAATGCCGTAACTCGAGTTTGGGTAATCCAAATGAGATGATTTCAATTCCTAATGAAAATAGACTGTAGAGCTATCATTTATTGAAGGAAGCATGAGCAAAATGGCTCATGTTTCCTAGAAAATTTTTCAAATCAGAGGGTGTATTAGGTAGACATCAACCACACAACGAAATCTAGAATGCCTGTGATTTCTTTCTTCTTGGGTTGTTCTTTGAGTTGTGAAATATTTGTGATGGATTAGGGGTTGGTGATGAGAAACGACCCAAGAATGGGTTCAGTATAGAATCGAGGCGACAACCTTTTGGGTTTATTCTTCACACTTCTTTCCTTGTTTGATTTTGTGTTTTGTTTGACAAACTAAATATAAAAGGTTTTATATGAATATGCATGTGTGCTCCGTTTGAGCCTTAAATGAATTGGTTTGTTCTCAACTTCTCTCTCTAATTCCAAAGTGTTTGAATGATTACAAAATGATTTGAATTCTTTGAAATGATTTATAAGAAAAAACATATTGATTTGTTTTAATTGATTTGAGCAAGCGATTGTCGATAGTTTGCATATGAAAAATTGCATGAGTATTGAAAATGGTGTTTGTATAAATGCACATATTACCTATGCGTATTTTGCTATGAATAGTTTGAACAACCTTAATAGAATGTTAACCGGTAATTGGAGTTGAGAGGATAGATTGGTATGCGATAAGGTCGAGTGTAATCTGCGAATGAGCGTAATGATGTGTCACTCAGATCTGTGGCCCGGCGGGACGATGCCACGGTAGTGTTCCGCAATGATTTTTAATAACCCGGTCATTAGCCGGTAGGACCGTGCGTATTGTAAAACTTTTTATAAGGCCTGCGGCTTAGCGGGGCCAGTGCGGATTGATTCTCGTTATCTGTACCTGAAAACATAGGTTAAATTCTCTTGAGGCGAAATGAAAAGAAAATTGTGAAATGCATGATTTGTTAGAATGATTTATTGCATATGAAGCGCATGATTGAAATGACCAATGGTGTAATTTGAATGTATACGAAATGAAAATATACATATATGTATTGTACCGCATTGGTCATTGAAAAAAATATTATACAAAGGCATTGATTTAGAAAAATGTATCATTTACTTAAACTGAAATGAAGAGAGAAATGTATAGAATCACTAGGCATGAAAATGCATAGCGTGTTGTTTTATCATCATGCAGGTACATAGTGAACAGGTACGAAGGAAAAGACCCTGATTCGGAGTCAATGTGAGGCCTCCACGAAGTTGAAGTAAAGCCGACCATGCATTCATGAAATATATTTGACACTTTTTGTACAAACTGCAGAGTTTGTTTTGTAAATATTTTGGTAGTGAAAACTCTTGTAATGTCGTAATGTTTAAAGGTGGCCAAATGGACTAAATGGGCATGTAATGCCATATTTAATGGAAAATAATGTATTGAAAACAAAATGATGGGCCCCTTTAAGTTGAATTAGTATATACAAATATGTTTTCATAAAGATAAATATCATGCAAAATGAAAGGCATTGGAAATGTGTTTCTTGACAAAAGAAAAAGGAATTGGATTCGAAAGAAAATGCGGTGCCGGATTCTAGGTCAGGTAGGTCGAATGCGGCAGCCTTGAGCCATCACATGAAATGCATGATATGAGTTCAGATAAATATTGCATATGAAGTATACTTTGGAAGTGATCAAATGATTTTCAAATGAAGTATAAAATAAGCACACACACACACACACACACACACAAAAACACGTGCACGCGCACACGCACACACACACACACACATATATATATATATATATATATATATATATATATATATATATATAATGTATATTGCATGGACCTTGAAATTGTGCCAAAACATTGTTTTAGAACAGATTTGCATATTTGTGTTTAATTGGAAATAAAGAGAATTGCATAGAACCACTAAGCATAAATGCTTGGCGGCACTGTTGTTTGCCTCATCATGAGTCTAGAGTGACTAGGAATGAGCAAAGACCACGAGTTGAGTCATCGTTGAATCATACGAGCGCGAAAGCGCTCAGTCTCATGCATACATTTCATCCCATGACATTATTTGATCAGCACCGTGGCTAGAGCCAAAAATGTATAAGTTTTCATGGGAAGAACATATTTTGATTTATATGTGAATGAACTTTGATAATGTTTTGTAAATGATAATGTTGAAAGAGCTGTACATGCCATATTGAATGAAAGTGTTAATTGACAAAGCGGTGGGCCCTCTTTAACAGATTATCGACATTCAATACGATTATTGAAAATGTATATATAGTAAGCGAGTGCGTCCCCGAGATCAGGTCGGCCTCAGTCGGGTGGGTGAGGGCGCGACCTCTGCTCTCACCCAAAAGGGAACCTTGAATGTAAAGGTTAGAACAATCACCTAGTGATTTATTGGAGTGACATTTAGAGTTTATTAGTTCAAAAAATATATCGGTCAATGTGCCACTAGCTACGCTTTCATGTACTCTTAGAATCCATCTAAGTGTCCTTTCGAAGGGCCTCCTAGAGAAATTAGAGAGCACGAATCTGCAGCTCACATTCTAGATATATGCCATGATATCAGAGCGGATTCACCCACATGAACAATCTGGAGTTAAATCAATCGATTCTCGAAGCCGAAACAATCGTTTAAATTCTCTGAATCGGAACTAGAACACGAAAACCCTTCCCAATGAGCTTAGCCTTCATCGCTAGTTCCTGAGCTCATCAATAGTAGTTGGCAAAATTCATTGATTGAAAACAGCGAAGAAAAAGGGATTACGAAATTTCAAAAAAATGAAGTTCAAACATAAATGGGCCAAATATTCAATTTATCTGACTCAAAGTACATTTCGAGATCCACTTATTCAGTTCTAAGAAAAGGAAAATAAAAGAATTACAAGAAGAAACTAAAAGAAAATAAAATACGAAAAATCAAAATCTAACTACTACTGTAGTTACTCCTCATGGTGGCTTTTCCATTCTTCGTATATTTCTATCTCTCTATCCCCCTTTATGTCTGCCTAAGGCTTGTTATTTATAGCCATAATAGTTTATGCTTAGCTAAAAATCAAGGTTGATAGCATGGGTTTAGTGCGAATTGATAATAATTGTTTTTGTCGCGACATTGTTATTTTGTCTTCATGACACAACAGTCTTAACTGCTGTCGTAGGCTGCAGTGAACTTTATTATAATATATGGCACTGGCGTTCCGCCAAGAGTCTTTGTCGTGACATAGCTTTGAAAGTAGTTCATATGCCCTTTTCTTCATAATTGTCGCGACGATGAAATAATCATGACAACGTTCTTTGCCTTTTGATTGAGTTATCTCGCGACATACTTAGGAAACGTTGTGACATAACTATTGTCTTACGTCACGGTCTCATGAGAATTTAATCGTGACCGATAAAAAAAACTATGTCGCGACAAAGGTCGTGCGCTTGACTTTGTTTTAGTTTGTCGCAATATTTAGGCTTGCTTTCGAACTTTGTTGTGACATATGATCTCCTTCATGGCTTTTTAGCTGTTTTGGCAGCTTTAATGCATTATCATTTACGCACAGCCTTCTTCTTTGAGTTTTGTCATGAGGCACATAAATTTGTCTTCGCTACATAGTTTCCTTGTTTTATAGCACCTTTGCGACATGGTTCTGACCAGTTTGTCCTTTTGTTATCAAAACAAGATGTTTCTAATATCCTGACATTTTTAGTTTTTCATGTCCTTGTAATTGAATGTCGACATAGATTTAAAGTGTCACGACATAGTCTATTGTCTCGACTTAGTTTTATGTCGCGACATAATTTTGCTGTCTGATTTATGTGACCGATTGTTGGAATTTCCGACATATCTTCGACTATTCTCTTGAGCATGCTTCTCATATTCTTTTTAACCAGCGACATAGATTCCGGTGTCACGACAAACCTCTTATGTTGTTTGCCTTTCTTGTATATTTGCAAGCTTATGGAACATTTGTTCTGACAAAATTCCTCTTAGCTAGCTTGAGTTTATGTCTTGAAATGAGACATGTCGTGACATTTCTTAATTTTCTCTTACAAGGCTCTTCTTAGTTTATGTTGCGACATTCACAACTGTCGTGACATTCTTTCTATAGTCACCCAGAACATAGCGGTGAGACAATCGGCACTACTGCCTTGGCGAATCTGCCTAACTCTCATTTTTAGCCACTGCCTTCTTTCTTGCTTTTAAAACCTTTTCTCTAAATTCTTGCAAAACACAAATTTGGGTGATTACTCGCCAATTTGGCATTTAAATTAGACATTAAGCCTTAAAATATTCAAGAAAAATTAACATAAAATTAGATGACATTTATACTCATCAACATCCCCTTTGATATGAGGCAAGTCATAGAGGATGCCATCCTCCACAACAAGGATGCTAAAATGAACCTTAAATGATAATTCCCATTCTGGTGTACGAGAAAGGCGGGTGCCCTTGAAAGTAACAAGCAGAGGATAAACTTGATCAAGTAATATTAGTGAAGAAAAAACAAGCGAGAATTTTGAATGGAAGGGTGTATTACTTTGGGAATGAGCCTTGGATAACTGAAGAGTTTGAGGGCTTATCAAGACATGTGGAGAAGACATGATGAAAAAAGAGAAGTGGGTCTGTCTTCTACCAAAACGCCACCACCCACATCTCATGTAGGGAGGGCAGTCCGATTCCTCCTCACCTGTGGATAGTTCCAGAACCTCTGAATGAGGAGTTTGATGCGTGCAGGATGAAACACAAGAACATCATGTAAATGACCAAGAGATGGAAGATTTCAAATGCCAAAATGAAAATAGTTCTAAGCAATCAAAGATAATCAAACAACTTCAGCTCAAACTCATGCTATGTAAACCTACCATTATCTTGTGATGATCAGTTTAGTCACATAGAGATTCTCTATCTTTGTTTTCATCTTGTGCCATTAAGAGGGCATCAGGTGGTGATTTTGGTATTCATGTAGTGAAACCAGACAGTAAAATGTTTAGCTCTTTGGATGTCTGTGTACCACAGCATGCTTGTTTGGGTATGGATGACTTGAGATAATGTTTGTGGTTTAGTGCTTTAATTTTCCTATTTGATGACCTATCTCAAGATATGGAGCCTTGCAGTATAGCTTAGTTTAGTTTAGTTTTTATGCTTTTAGGAGTAATTTGCATGTTTAGGTTAATTAACTCCTTTAGTTTTTTTTTTTTTTTTTTTCATATTTCTTGCTTGCTTGTGTCTTTAGTGTGTTTTTAGGTGTGTCTAGTATGTCTTGAGTGAGTTTGATGCCATTGACTGCAAATAGAAGGTCATGTTGAACACAAATAATTGAAAAAGGCCAAGTGTAAAATGGAATTAGAACCTTAGGTTTTTTAATGATCCAGAATTGTGTGCTTGCATGGTATGGATGACTTAGCCTAGTTACCCCCTTTGTGCTTCAATAAGCTATTTCTCAAGGAATTTGTCTCACATACACTTTTGATCTCCCTTATATACCTTGGTTCTAAACCCTTTTGCGTTCTTAACCTTAGGGAGTTTTAGCAGCTAAGTGATGGGACACCTAAGAAAAGGGTTATGTGAGCCTTGTCGAAAAAAAAAAAGGGAAAGAGATGTCAAAATAGGTATGTGAATAGGAATAAGTGGGGTTGTCCTAATCGGAATCACGGGCATAGTCTGAGGCCTATCAAGCCTAATGATGAGACAACGGTCGGGGGTCATTGACTTCCTTTGCCTTCTACATGGAGACCAGATAGATCATTCCCACGACCTAGGAGCCTTTGAGTTTGGTTGAGTGTTCGGTGCGGTTGAGGAATGAATCTTTCGATTCCATAACCAGCGGTAGGGAGTCGTGATGGATCCCACGCTCTGAGGACACACACCTAAAACTTCTTAGCCTTTGGTTTTTCTTTCATTTTTAGGTATGTTGGTAATTTTTAGGTATTTAGTATGAATAAAAGGGTGTGTTCATATCCTTTCTTGGTGTGGCTTCTCACCCCAATAGATATGAGTTGAGCTAAGTTTGGGAGTGCTAGGACCTTTGCTATACGAGGATATCATGCATTCCACCTCTGATTATTCCTTGGGAAAAGTCATTGAGAACTTGGGAAATTGACTTGCCTTTTTCACTATGCCTTGCTATGCAATGTTCCTTAGAGAGTTTAAACATTTAAGGATCCTAAATTTTCAGTAATTATAATATAAATGATATACATATTAATACTAAACTTTGATAATCATGGTATAATGCTCCCATCTAAATTCTAATGTATTAGTTAATATCTATTTTAATGTTTGTTTATCGATCTATTCGTTGGAAGCAAGATAAGATGAGAATGGAGTGTCTAAAAAAATCATTACATGCACGGATTTTAGTATGTTTTTTAGATCTCTTCTATGGAAATAAGTTAGTAGCATTTTCGCCGTGCTTATGAGTTTTGTTTACGTGTGGAGTCGAATGGGAGGCATTTAGTGCTAAAAAAAAGGAAGAATGAAGATCCTGCTCCAACGTCATGACGTCGTGACGTCGTTGGGCCTGTTCGCGAGTCCAGACAAGTTTGGGATTCGAAAGCTCTCTCTTTCGGGGTTTGTAAGGAAGAATGACTTAATTAGTGGGGGTTCGCACTTTAGAGGTTTCAGTTGAAGATAGAGGAGGGAGAAGGATATAGAGATCGACATCTATTGTCGGGAGATCCGTGAATCGGAGGAAGAAGACTGAGCATCCACCAATCTTTCAGCATTAGAGTTATTTTACCTTTACTTTCATGTTTTCTCCAGATTTTATGATGCACACGATTTTCATTATGTTCTAAACTTACAATCTAGGGTTTTTGGATGTATTTAGACATGAGGCTTATGTCAATTGCTAGAATTCTTTCTTTCATTGTTTCATTGGGTAAACCTACATTGATTCATGCGTGATTTTGTTTGTACATTAATATTTGGCCAATATTAATGTGGTGAGTGGTTCTCTACGAGATCTGAGAAGGGAGTAGAGAGTTAGTGATGAGTCCAAAAACTCATTAGATTTTTAATCCATTTTTCTGAGTATATTACGAGATAAATGTTAATTTGTTTGCAAATATGTGGATATTTTACTCAAACTTCATTTTGCGAGAAAATCTGAAGCTGGAAATCTTAGCGAATCGAAGAAACTTGACCTATAGTAAATTGAGGTCTATGAGAGAAAATTTAAGTCGCGGCAGAAGCTGATTGCTAGCCATTCAGTCACGACATCGAACGAGTCGGTTTTGAAGAAGACATAGAGAAGCTTTGGCAGTGAAATTAGGTGAGATTGAAGGAAGTTGCGACAAAGAAAGCGATGGTCGAGACTAAAGGAAATAATCAAGGAAAGGAGAAATTCATGTCATGACATCACTTTGATGTCGTGAAGCGCCACTTTGATATGAATGATGTCATGACACCGTGCGAAGTGCATGACAAGGATCGATCTATGAAGCCCTGAAGTATTTATGAAAAGAGGTTGCAACTGGTTTTTTAAATGCAAAGGTTCCATTTCATGTCATGACACCGCTCTGATGTCGCGACGTAAAGCAGGAGAAGATTTTTAAAGTGCAACCAAAAATAGAGTTTGAAGAAGATTATGGCTTGCCAAGCGAAGCGCGAGGCGAACTGCGGTAGTTTACAAATCAAGGATAAGGAATGATGTGTGACCACTCATTAAGGTCGTGATTTGAAAAAAAGTGAGTAGAAGGAAATTGGGTTGCGACACCACCCCAAAGGTCGCGGCACGGAAGGATAAGGTGGGAAGGAGGAATTGGTTGCAACGTGGGGCGGGGTTCTTGACCCGGAAGAAGGAAATGAGGAATGCAAATGATGTCGCGACATCACTATGAATCGCGACATAAAATTGAAACATGAGACGAAGACACCCGAGCACAGTGCGACGAATCGAAGTCACAACATGGAAGTCATCATACAAGCGAAAGGTTGTCACAACTAAGAAAGCGTTGTCATGACTCGAGTGAGAAAGGAAGAACTGATGATGTCGCGACATGCAAATGAGTCGGCGACATCGACAAACGAAAATGCGAGTAAATGGTCGCGGCCTTAAGCGATGTCGCGACATTTGATCGAAAGCCGATTCTGGAGACGAGCTAGTTGCAACATAAAAGAAAAGTCGCGATCCACGGCAATCAGAGAAATCCGTGATGACATCAACTTGAAGTCTCGACATAGGACAGTGAGCTGGGCTTTTTCTTTGGAGTTCCACCTGGAGCATTTTAGGGATTCGGCCCACATTCTTTTTACAGTATAAAGAGATAGCTTTAGAAGAGTAAAGTAAGTTTCCAGTCTTCGCTGCGGAAAAGAGGAAGAAGAGGAACTCGGTGTATATTTTAGAGTAGATTTTTATTTTTTTATTTTTATTTTTGGTTTTTTGAATCTGCGAGCGTGAGAGCAGTAGGCGAGATTTTGAATCTATTTTTCTATTAAGTATTCTTGCATGAAAAGTGTAAATCACAGACAAATTTCTAGAATTCATTTCTTCTCAGTTTATTGCAATTACAGTGGTTGTACGTGATCGTTGCTCCATTTCTTAATTCGCGTCACGATGATAGAGCGCGACTCTATTTAGTTGATTACATTTAGTTAGATTTTCACCGCACAATTATGGAAGTAATTTGGGTTTGGTTCTTACTTAATTGGTGTCGTTTGAATGGATAAGTTCCCGATAGTAGTACCTAATACGATTGAGAATGTATCTTACTCGATATCCACGATGCCCTCTGCGTGACGAGAGACGGAGATTCTGAGAGTTGAAATGTGTGCTTTTACGGGTATGTTCGACTCTGAGTGATGAAGCTGGCGGCCACACTTTGCATATATGAGTTAAACATTAAATCCCCATTAAGCCATAATTGAGAGTTGGAGGGTGTATTTATGATAAATAATCGAGAGAGTTAGCCTTAATCTAAAGGTAGTTCGATCCCAGTGTTAGCTTGGAATCGATCAAAGAGAAAGGGATAAACCCATAGATCTGGAGGTTGAGCCACGGTAAGTGGTAGAAACTTTGCGAAAATCACGAGAAGGAATAGCAAAGTTCTGCATCGACGAGGAAATGGGTGTGAAGTATTGAGAAGAAAAAATACCCGAGATCTTGCAAGAGAATTTGGAATACGGTGGCTGGTTTGATCTTGTCTTCGAGAAGCGGGATATCTAATCGGTGAATGGAGAGATCGATTCAATAATTAGAAATCTTGGATGTGCTTGACTCCGTACATAGAAACGAGAGAAATGGATTTCTTTGCTTTGGAATTATTTGTTTATTGCTTGTTTCGTGATGATTTTAAGTTTCTCACGATGTGATTCAATCCATTCTTTTATATACAATTTATTTTTATTCATTTACTTTGTTTTTTTAGTTTAGTTTGAATTTATTCAATAGTATGGGATTTTTAATTTTAGTTGTTTAGATAAAACTTTCACTATGAGTTTTGAGTCGAATAGTATGGAATTTTTAGTAGTTGGGTAGTTGATCGTAGTCGCTATCAATCTCACGTGGGAATGATACGGACTTACATTCGGATTTTACTACTTGTATGACCTATGTAGCTTGCAGTGTCATAGGCGAACCCTTATTTTTAAATCATGAACATTAAGAAAATTATTTTATCGAAGCAAAATTATCAGTAACATGGGTGCGAGAAAGAAGTGTAAGACTCTTGTAATTATGTTAGTGAGGGTTTAGTCTATATAGAAAAGGCAAACAAGTTTTAAAGTAGCCATTCTTAGAGTTGAAAGAATTAATTAGATCGATATTAAACAAAGAAGAAATGCTAATTTGGACATCTTATAAATGAAAGAACAAAAATAGCTTTTCAGCGAGTGGCTGCATCAACCACTAACCTTTAACAAGCCATGTTGAAAATATTTGTTTAGATTTACTAATCTTTGAGTGTGTTTTGATTTCAGGAAACCCTTTAATGCATAGGAAACGAGTTAGGCACGATTCCGGTAGACGAATTGGAGAACACTCGGGAGCTTAAGAAAGACAAAGAATGACAGTATAGCGGATGAGATACATGACCAGACAATCGGAATAAGGATATTAACAACGGAAGGCCTCCATTCTTGCGACCGCGATGGAGAGTTTACGGAGGCTATGTCGAGGAAGAAGTGCGCAAATCGGATGGCCTATTGGATGCAAACAATTTCAAACTAAAGCCTGACCTTGATTACAATGGATTCGTGACATCAATTTACTGAGTCATCCGCAGAAGACTAAGCGAGCAAGCTGGGAAGATTTCTCGGGATGGCGAGATACGGTGAAGGCTGAATGGTGGGACCGGAAGGTGATAAAGTTGCATCTCTTCCCATTTCTTTGAGAGATATAGCGGCCACATGATATGAATCATTACCATATGGTTCGGTTGATACTTGGAAGAGTTGGTAGAAACTGCCCAGAGCGAGATTCTTTCCCCGTCTCACTTGGAGAGAAGAGATAATAGTATTCTGACAAAGGGGAAGATGAGAGCCTATATGTAGCTTGGGAAAGAATCAAGGAGTTCTTTGAAGAGGTGCTCGATGCATGGAATAGATTTGAAGACCCGGATGGACATAGTGTATCATGCTTTAAATGATACATCTAAGGGCATTATAGGTACTTCATCGCGTAGGAGCATTCAAGCGAAAAAGTCTTTGAAGATCTGAGAATCACGATAGAAGACACGGAAAAATGTAATATGAAAACTCCCATGCGAGTTTTCAAGGAAAACTGCAGAGGAAAAGGGTCAAATGGAGTTAGACGAGATGAAAAGCGACCATGGAGCAAAGTTGGATGCCATAATGCATAGGATGGACAAACAAGAGAGAAAGATGCTGCTTGCTCATGAAATAGGAAGCGTAGAAAAATTTATGAAAAGTGTTGATGTGCTAACGAGAAGAAGATTATAGTCTTGAGTAGGTTGAAATGCACATTGAGCAGGCCGAGGAATTTACCATTTCAAGCCAGATCTGCTTGTCCACACCTTCTGATCGACCTTGAGGAACCATGAGAATTTCTCATATGGTGGAGGGGCATTGCAGGCCCTGAGCATGGACAACATCCTCGACAAGGATATCGTGACCACGAGTTCGGCGGCATCGGAGAGGTGAGACGAAATGAATATCGGGGGTCAGAAGAGGACTCCAACCATTTGAAGAACAAATATTTGCCGATTCATAGAGACAAATAGAGGTATTACAATTCCATGTGAGCGAAACTAGCCCGGCTTGGAAGCTTTCAAGTCGATACTTTCAAATGTTTCGAGAGAATGCTGAGTGCCTCGTTAAAAAGAATTTAGAGACACAAGTAGGGCAGCGGCCTGAATATGCCAAATCGAGAGGAAAGTACATTCCACAATGGCTTTCAGACAGACAGGCGCATGGCAATTCCAATTAAGAGTGGGAAGGATTTGAGACGGCAACAAAAGCAGAAAGGAAAGAAGAAGTAAGGCGAGAAAAGAAGAAATTAAAAGGAAGGAGAGAAGAGCACGGATTGAGCAGTAGAAGGAGTAATGACCAGAAAAGAAGGAAGGAATTGCAGTTTATAGACCTTCGGTTTCCATTTCCCACAGAGACTTGAAGTCGAAGAGAAGAAACGAGTTTTCTAAATTCTTGGACATCTTCAAGAAAATAGAAATAATACTCGTTTGCGAGGAGTAATCGACGGAAGTACACTCTTTATCACAAAATTTATGAAGGAGATACTGAGCAAGAAAAGAAGATAAGCGAGGAGAATAGTGAACTTGGCTATGCACTGCGATGCCACGTATCAGTAGCTCGGCAAGATGAAAGGACCACAGCGGTTCACCATTCCTGCTCCATGAGGAAATACTTGAATTAGCTTTATGTGATTACGGCGCTAGTATAAATTTGATGTCTCTATCGGTTGTGCAGAGACTTAATTTGGGAGAACTTACCCAACTGGCAATTACATGCGGATAATTTGTCATCGATAAGCACAACGAAGGCATTCTTGAAGATGTACTTATCGAGTTGGGAAATTCATATTCCAGTGGATTTTGTTATCATGCGCGAGATGGAGGAGAGAAATGCCGAGTTCCTTTGTTGCTGGAAGACCTTTCTTAGCAGCTGGAGCACCTTGATAGATGTCTGAAAAGGTGAAGCCAAACACTCGGGGTTGGAAATGAAGCGAGTGCATTTTAATATTAATAGAATTACGGAACATCGATGCGGTCTGAGGGCAGTTGTATGGCGCAGGAAACAATAGCCTTCTGTTGAATTGAATTCGATTGTAGCCTTGGCCTTTACATCAATGAAGTGAGATGAATTTTCAGTATCTTGAAGTCTTGATTGTGAAATCTTGTCTTGAATTTGTTTTAACGAGCTTGATCTCAGTATAAATTAAAGCAGTCGAGATGAAGTATCACGGCCGAGAAGCTGACAAACTCATGGCGGGAAACTAGTGCGAAGGGTTA